>BQNB010003930.1:0-111222 GCA_026074375.1 Tanacetum coccineum | reverse complement strand
TGTTTAATGATTTGTTTATTCATACCTTAAGTGATTAATAATGGAAATGGAATTTTACTTATTAATAATTTGTAAATATTTATTTTTATCGTAAATGTTTTTACGTTTTGTCATCTTCAAAACATAGAGAGGTCGAAAAATATAAATGACATTATTTGTATTAACAGTGTGTTAGTTAGTCAAAAGAGCAACCTCTAGGCTAATTAGTGATACTTGGCAACCTAAGGTCACATAGGTCGAATCATGTATGATAGTGGAAATCTTAATGCTTTATGTTTGTGTTCGTGTCCGATTGAGCAACCTCATAGACATTGGCCATAGGAGTAGAATGGAGAGGGGATGTGAATGCTTAACTAAGCCATATTAATCATAAAGCCCCATCAACAATTTATCTAACTAGTTAAGCACAATATATATTCAAGATTAGGGAGAATTTCCTCTAAGTAAATGCGCTTTTCTATATCATTTGTTCCTAGCTAGTTTAGTTATAATTAGGAGTAGTTATTAGCTTAATCAAAACCTCTCTCAAACCCGATTGTTTATTTGCTTTCATTAAACCAATAAAAGACCAAAAAGAATCATCCCTCAACCTTTAGATTTAGGCGATATACACTTTGAACCTACCTCACTATTCCCTTAGAGAACGATCAATCCTCTGGACTTACCTATACTACGCTACAACGGTTAGGTTCACTGCCTAGGAGGATTGTAAAACTTTTGTGGTTTTGCAAAATTCCGCATCAAAGCCCATTTAATTAGCCCAAGGTAAAATAATCATAAGCTATACGTATGCTTAACCAAAATAAACCATAAACCACTACGTAACCCAAACCAAAATAAGCTATAAGCTACATATACCGAGCTCAATAAGTCTCAAGATAAACCGAGCCTAATATGCTCCAAAATAAGCCGTGACTTAATATGTCACTAGTAAACCAAATACTAGCCGAACCCATATAAGTCAAATATGAGCCGAAACTAAAATAAGTTATAAGCCAATAAGCCAAAATCCAATATAAACCAAAACCAAACCAAATCAATAAGCCGACTCGATAAGCCGCAAAGTAAGCCGAAACTCAATAGCTCTTCGTAAGCTTGTAACCAAGCCGAGACTAAGTGGGCCGAGCCTACCCTCGTGTCGGGCCGTAACCAAACAAACGCACCCTTAATTTGGGTCGTGACCAAGCAAACGCACCTTTGATTGGGTCGTGACAACACCACAAACGCAAAAACCCACGGTTGGGCGAGACCACCCAACAGAGTCCAAGCACTTAACCCAAAACCAAATAATCTTTTCATAGCTTATTAATAAGCAAACCCAAAAAGCTCTTAAGCAAAAACATTATAAAAATTACCATCAAAACCATAATATTCAAACTTTAAATCCTTGTTTCCTTTTTGTTCCTATTCGACGCAACAAACACCCAATTTCATACATTTTCAACTTCAAGATTCGACCTTTTTGACGATCAACTTGTACAACTAGTATTTAGACACCTAAATAAGCATAGAAGTACAACTTAAATCAAAATTTAGAAAAACTTACTTGTTTGGCGAGTACGGTTCGGTTTTGACGCAAAGGAGAAGACCCAAAAATCTTTTTCTATAATCCGTGTCTATCTAACATCAACCCACTATCGATCTTTTAACCCCGTTCTTGATAAATCTTCAAAACCCAATGTTTCTTGTTGCTTGTGTTTTCGGCCGACCCAAGAGAAAAAGGGAGAAAAGTTTTTGGTGTTTTGATTTTATGAAATGATAAGAATGAATTGTAAAAGAAATGCCAACTTTCCTTTGTACCTTGCATGGACAACCAAGGCTAAAAAAAGCCTTGTTGTCTCCTCTTGCTTACACGCCTCAAAGGTATCCAAAGGGAGTTTTGAGTTCTTCTTTTCGTGTCGAAATTGCTTAAAAACTCCAGTTTTGACAATTTAAAATGTTCCCCGAACTTAATTAATTTTTCCATTACATTTAAAATCTCTTTTCCATAAATCTAGGTTATTTATATGACACATAACACATTAAATTGCTACGACATTTAAATTTGACATGTCGGTCGGGATCAAGACCGAAAACATTAGTTTTGCTCAAAACTCTACCGAACCTTTCTTACAAGTAAAAAACACTCTAAAACCCTAAAATAAACTTGACAAAAATAATTTGTTCAAACTATTCACTTCACGACCTGTAATACAGTCTTTTTCCCGAATATAAAGAAAACAACCGTTTCAACAAATCTTTAAAATCTATCCCACGAATCACGATCTAAAAACCCACGTTTACTTAAAAAGCATGAATTTATTAAATAAAGAACTCATTAACTCTATTCCCCCCCCCCCCCCCCCCCCCAACCCCCCCCCCCCCCCCCCCACGAATAGAAACCATTTCTAAACCAACTGTCCTTGCCGGTACGCGCTGCATGATGCGATTTTTTCCTAAAATGCAGAACTTCTCAAAATTTGATTGAAAATCATCAAACTAATCAAAACAGAAATAAATGAAGTACAAAAGTGATTCCCAATGACACTCACACCTCATCCACCAAAACGCTGGTTAATTAATTTAACGAACCGTTTACTCAAAATAAAAGTCACTAAAGTCAATGCTTCAGCTTTCTTCAAGAAAACTGACAGAACCGAAAGACTTCAATACATAATTATAATATTTTATGATACTTAGACCCAGGAAAAGTTACCGGTTATCACATATACTGACAATGGAAACGTCTAGCAACACTCGTACCTGCCTTTTAATTAGAAATACTTTAAGATAAAGTTTAAAACACAATCTCAGCTTTTATTGAGTTATGTATTACTTGCTATTATCATCGCTTTGTTACAGATATTGTTAAACCATGAATGTGGATCCTTAACTCATTCCATATAGTATAACATTATGTTTCTCGTTTATAGAAATAATTCAGATATTACCAAATGTAATCAAGAATCATCTTAGATTACCCTTTAGGTACGACCATACATTTATCTGATTAAATCTGGAGAGGGCCCAATGGTATCTTTATGCACATATCAAGGGGAGGAACAAATCCTTTGTTGACTACAAGTGTTGTGGATACTGCTTCACATTCATTCCGAAAAATAGCTTTTATAACTACCTTATTTCAGGATAATGTTTGGCATATAATTACAAAGAGATATCCACACATACAAAACTTGTTTGTATCACAAGTCTAAGGACGATTAATTAAACCATTTTTGACATCGTACTCGTGACAAGGATCCAAAGGTAAATGTTCAAAAGTTGGGGTATCCAATATGCATCCCTTGTGAATACATATAAGTTTGGCGGGAACAATCCATATATTCAAAGAATATAACCAATACTCACATTTTTCTTGCATAACAATATTCTCATATTGTTAACCGACAATGAACATATTTAGAATGATAAAAACATTCATGGATTAAACATGCAAAAATGGAATAACAGTTATTACACGAATGAAAAACAAATTCCAAGTATATTTATTCATCAGACAATAAAATTATCTTACAATTCTAAATTATCCAAATACTAATTAAACATACAGATTTACATGAGACTACTAGCTGGTATCAAACCAATATTCCTAGTCAATTCAGAATGTTTAGGAAATGCTAAAGCCTTTGTAAAAGGGTCAGTTAGATTCTCATATGTGTCAACTTTTTCTATCCTCACATCACCCATTTCAATGGTTTCTCGAAGATAGTGAACTTTTGCGTGAAAATGTCTTGCACCTTTAGTGACTTCATGATCTTTCGCTATTGCTATGGCTCTAGTATTATCACAATACATAGTTATGGGTTCTTCAATTATGGGAACAACGCCAAGCCCAGAAATGAATTTTCGAATCCATACAGCCTCTTTCGATTCATCAAATGCAGTGATAAATTCAACATATGTAGATGAAGTTGCAAAAATACTTTGCTTCGTGCTTTTCCAATCAACAACACCTTCATTTAAAATGAACACATATCCCGTCTGAGACCTCAAGTCGTCAGCATCCGTCAGATATCCAACATCAGTGTAGCAAGAAACCCTGAGCTCTCGTTTCATATCACCTCCATAAACCAGAAACATATCCTTAGTATTGCGAAGATACTTAAGAATATTCTTAACAGTAGTCCAGTGAAGTTCACCTGGATTCTGTTGAAATCGGCTTGTTATGTTCTGAGCGAACGCAACATCAAGACGAGTACATCTCACAGCATACATAATTGATCCAATAGCCGAAGCGTATGGGACATTCTGCATGCGCTGCTTCTCAGCAGGTGTTGAAGCACCTTGTGACTTACTCAATTTTAGCTTATCTTGCATTGGGATAGTTCCACGTTTGGAATTCTCCATGAAATATCTTTTCAAGATTTTCTCAATGTAAGCACTTTGACATAAACCAATTAACCGCTTAGATCTATCTCGGTAGATCTTGATTCCAAGAATATATGCAGCTTCTCCTAGATCTTTCATAGCAAAACATCTTCCAAGATAGGATTTTACATCTTGTAACATTGGAATATTGTTTCCCATGATCAATATGTCATCGACATACAAGATTAGGAAAGTGACATAACTCCCACTAGCTTTCATATATACACATGGCTCATCACGATTTTGACTGAAACCGAATTTCTTAATTTCATCATCAAATCGTTTATTCCATTGCCTAGATGCTTGCTTAAGTCCATAAATGGAACGCTTGAGCTTGCATACTCGGTTTGGAAATTTTGGATTAACAAAACCTTCAGGTTGCACCATATAGACTTCTTCAGAAAGATGTCCATTGAGGAAGGCAGTTTTGACATCCATTTGCCAAATCTCATAGTCATAAAATGCAGCTATGGCTATAAAAATCCTAATAGCTCTAATGTCTGCAATAGGAGAAAATGTTTCTTCATAATCAACCCCGTAGGTTTGAGTGAAGCCCTTTGCTACAAGACGAGCTTTAAAGGTGTGTACTGCATCATCCATGTCAGTCTTCTTTTTGAAGAGCCATTTGCTACCAACGGTTTTGCCGTTAGGAGGAAGATCAACTAAGTCCCAGACTTTGTTGTCTTTCATGGATTGCATTTCCACATTCATAGCATTAAGCCATTTGTCAGATTCAGGATCCAACAATGCGGCTTTATAGTTAGCGGGTTCATCAAAATCCCCCAACTCATGCTCCTCATCATCGACGTGTAAACACATTCGATCTGGGGCACGACGTGTCCTAGTGGACTTACGAATGGGATTGATATCACTTTGAGGTTCATAAATTTCTTAATCATCCTCTTCATGATTTAAGCTAGTGTCTATAGAAGGATGCGTATCTTCTTTTTGAATGATTTCAAGATCTTCTAGACTCCCACTTGCTTCTTAAGTTATAAGACTATTCTCAAAGAATTCAGTGTTCCGGGCAACAAATATTTTATTCTTGGATGGGTAGTAGAAAGAATATCCCATCGTTTCCTTTGGGTATCCTACAAAGATACACTTAATAGATCTGGGTTCCAGTTTGTGAGGTTTGGTAAGTGTATCACGCTTAACAAGTGCCTCACAAACCCAGACTTTTAAGTAAGACAACTTAGGGGCTTGCCCATGCCATACTTCGTACGGTGTCTTATCAACCTTCTTAGTTGAAACCATGTTAAGAATGCGTGCAGCAGACTCAAGGGCATAATCCCAAAAGGACTTTGGAATAGTAGTTTGACTCATCATGGAGCGAATCATGTCTAGCAGTGTTCTATTTCTCCTCTTTGACACACCATTATGTTGTGGCGTGTAAGGAGGAGTTCGATGGGCAATAATCTCATGCTCATTTAGATGATCCAAAAACTCTTGACTCATATATTCACCTCCACGATCAGAACGTAGTAACTTAATGGTCTTCCCGAGTTGGTTTTCTACTTCCTTTTGAAACACTTTGAAAGTTTCAAAGACTTCATGTTTATTTTTTAGCAAGTAAACATAACCATAACGACTAAAGTCGTTAGTAAAAGTGGCGAAGTAGCTTGCTCCTTGTCTTGAAAAAGTTCTAAATGGGCCACAAACATCGGTGTGTATTAGTCCAAGTAGATCTTTAACCCTTTCCACTTGATGTGAATAAGGTTTTCTTGCCATCTTTCCAGACATGCAGGAAACATACTTTTCAAAAGACTTAATGTCAGTTGAATTAAGAAGTCCATCATGTTGCAACTTCTTAATGCGTTTCTTGCTAATGTGTCCAAGACGACAGTGCCACAAGAGAGTAGAGTCCAAGTTGAGCTTGGCTCTTTTATTGCTTATAACATATATAGAACTATCATTTGTATTAGAAGAATACAAATCAATTTCATAAATACCATCCCTTAGGATAGCACTAAAATAAACCAAATTATTCCTAGAAACTAAAAGTACATTGCCATCAAAGCGGTTAACAAAACCATCGTCATACAAACGTAAAACTGAAATGATTCCTCTAGTAATAGAGGGAGCATAATGACAATTGTGTAAAATTAAAATTAGTCCACTAGGGAGACACAAGTGAAATTCTCCAATAGCTTCAACTGCTACACGATAACCATCGCCCACGTACAGACTTAAAGCTCATGGCTTCAGTTTCCTACTTCCCCTGAGACCCTAAGTAGTTATACAAATATGAGTACCACAACCCGTATCGTAAACCTAAGATTTACTAGGAAAAGAATTGAGTTCTATGGTGAAAATACCTGAAGTGCTAGCTCCTTGAGATAGCTTCTTCTTTTTCAGCAACTCGGCGAGATAAACGGGACAATTCCTTCTCCAATGACCTACTTCACCACATTAGTGGCATATCGCATCCTTCGCAGGATTATCCTTCTTGGGTGTTGGAGGATTCTTGGGTTTAGGAGCAAAAGATGGTGCAGGCACAAGTGCATAGCCCATCTTTGCTTTCCCTTGATTCCCCTTAGCAGCCTTATGCGGTTTTTTCTTTTCGTTTTTCTGGATCCTTCCTGCTCTTATTGCATGAAGTGCAGGTGCAACATCTTTTTGTGGTAGAGTTTGCTCATGTAGCTTAAGCATGGCATACAACTCAGTCACGGTCTTCCCCATGCCATGCATGTTATAATTTTGCACAAAACTTTCATATTCCTTTCTTAGAGAGACCAAAATGAGGCTCACTGCAAGGTTTTGAGTCATGGCATGACCGAGACGTTCCAAATTGTCTATATAACTCTTCATTTTGAGAATGTAAGAGCTTACAGACTGTCTTTCTTCCTGTTTGCAGGCGTGAAATTCTCTCACGGTCTGAAGAAGTTCCTGCTCTGCCTGTTGTGCATATAACGTTTTCAGTTCCTTTAACATATCATATGCACCAAGTTGTTCCAGATTCTTTTGGATATCTGGGTCCATGGTCATAAGCATAAGACCAGCAATTTCCTTCAAAGCCTTGACCCATGCATAATGGGTGTTAAGGACATTCGGATGAAGTACTTGTCCAACAGGTGGAACTGGCATAGCTGGTATTGGCTGCTCCAAGAATGGTAACTTGTCTTCAACTGATAGCACAATCCGAAGATTGCGGTACCAGTCGATGAAGTTGGGTCCAGTTAATTTTTGTTTCTCAAAGAACGTCCTAAAAACCGAATTGTTTTCGACTGTGGTAGTCATCTACATTCAGAAAATAGTTCAAATTATTAGTTTTTTCGATAATTAAATTCTTAATAGAATTAACCACCCAATTAATTTACTAATTAAGACTAAGATCCAACTTGACCTCCCACTTATTACCAAAAGTCTGACCAATGAGTAAACAAGTAGGGCAAGAGGTAAGCGATGAGCGTTAATTTCATTCGATGCAACTCTTAGATTTATGAGACTTGTCATGACATTAGTAAACACGTAATAATGTCAAGAGTATGTTTAGTCTCATCTTATGCCTCGGGTCCAAGGTCTGACCAAGCATACACGATTTAAGTCCACTAAGCAAGAACGTGCAAAAATCGCCATAGGTCTGACCAGTGAACGAAATTCGCCATGGGTTGGTATGACCCTAAGGTCTGACCAAAGAGGCCAAGCCAAATACACGTGTTCTTGGTTGGCTGGCATAGACTTAAAATTTTCACATGGGGTATTCATATAAATGTGTTAAAATCGTATACAAAGAAGCATGCAAACAACTTTGTAGCACTTATTTTAAAACCCTTATAGACGACATTGTAGTAATATATTGGTTCTCGGTAACTCCAATCGAACACACGAAGAAGCGAAGAACCAGGTCAGCGCGAAGCTTATTAAAAACCTGGATTCTTTAGGAATGTCCGCCTTAAACTTCTCTTATAGTTTGTTCTAGTGGATGAGCCGTACTTCCCAATAATTCATAATGTCCAGTTTTTAATTATTCAAAAAATCAAGTTTCATAGTTTAGCGTCTTATTAATTTTCTTAAAAATCAAGTTTTCCACGTAACAAATAGCAGGCACAATGAACATGTATTAAGCATGTAATTAAAAGACCAATCTTAATATCATCTTTCTCTTTAAGTATTAGTCCGTATTGCATACATATTAGGCGTGTAAACAAGTAATCAAGTAAATGATTATGCACATAAGCAGACAAATACAAAAGATGACATTAAATAAACAAATAAACATGTAATATCTGAGTTCTCTTGCGAGTCTTCCCCAATTGGAGAACCATAAGACCCTGACTAGGTTTTCATCTATGTGCCTAGATCGCCTCATTCATCACAAAAGTGATTGAGTAGGTCTTATGGCCGGAAAAGGAAACAAAATCAAACTAAGTATTTAAAAGATCTATTTTCCAAAAATAAAAGATTTGTTACAAAAATCATGATCTTTTAACTAAATAGTGTGATTTACTTTCCTTAATTAAGCATAATTAAAAAGGAAACAAATGTACTAAATTAACAATTTAATTAACCTTCCTTTTTAACCTATATTAACTTTTAACAGTTTTCAAGATCTATTTTCTACATCTTTTATTTATTTATAGCAAGGATTTGCATATCATTGCCATATTTGCAAGAAACAAATAAATAAAATAAAAACGCAGTAGATCAAGCATATGAATTAAATCTAGGCGTGTACAATTCAAGACATGATGTAATTCTAGGTATGTAACCCTAATGCCAAAACGAGTTGACTCGTGATGCCACTGTTGGGATTTAACAAACTAGGTAACCAATTAGCTACAAGTACGCAGCGGAATGGATCTAGTTTTATCATATAGATTAACACATAACGTAAGTAAAGGAAACTTACCTCTTGATCTTGAAAACGAACGAGTGGTTAAACTACTACCTATACGGTTGCTCACACAATCACGTCAAGCGAACATGCGAAGTTGTCTAGCCTTGACTTCACGAACCAAACACCCTTGTGTTTAATCACCACGATCCAAACGCACCCTTGATTGAGCTTGAACCGAAAAACCAAGAAACCATAATAAGGGTTTGCACCGAAAATCCTTAAACCGAATTCGGTTAGGGTTTTAAAACCAAAACCGAAAACCCTAACTTAGGTTATGTGTTGCTTCGAGCTAGGAGGAACACCAAACAAACACCTTTGTGTTAATCTAGAATCTTTGAACAAGGAGGAAAAGAAAAACCGAAACCCTAAAAGGGTTTTGAGTCGAATTCGGTTGAGGGGGAGGAAGCACCAAAAATCCTCTAGGGGATTTTGGTCGAATGGGTTTTGGGAAGAGGGGAGAGCAAGAAATCTTTGTGATTTTAGGAATTGAATGAATGATTATGAGGGCTAGGGGTTGGTGTATATATATTACCCAAACCATAGTTCTAGATAAACTAGAATTCCCCCAAATCCTAATCACATACCAACTCTTCCCTTATTAGAACCAAAAAACCCCCATTCTAGAAGCCTTAGGGGCCGACCACTTATAGTGTCCCCCTAGGGTTCGAGTTTTGTCCAATTAATATCCTTGGTTTATTATTTGAAAGTTCGTTAAATTAGTTATACAAGTAACGATATTAATGACTATTTAAATATTTATTTTGTGAAGTAATGAAACGTATTCTTCGTGTATTAACGTGTGTGCCCCCAATAGGCTTACGTATTTCTAACGTATAAAATGCGAAACCAACTCACATAATCTAACACTTTCAACAATAGTGTGCTAATGGCATCAACTTGCTATAGACAATGAGGCAAAAATATGCATCATCGTCGCTAAACCCGCAATGCACTGCCGCTAAATCCTCATTTTCATTCTCCAAGAGTCCAAGTGTTTTTTTTCCATCTTTAATATAAAATGGTGTACCTTTTGAGAATTGCACCAATGTTTGTCAGTTGGCAAGTTTCATGGAACCTGGTGTTCTTCAATGGAGACATGGTCTTGTTAAATAGAATAAACCTTCGTTGCTTTGAGGCTTCATGGTTCGAACTTTGTGGTACATGTTTAATTGTCTCTATTTGCTTTGTATTATTGCATACTTGTTGGAGTATGATGTAACAGTGTAATAGTTTTCTTTAACAATTACAATTGATCGATTACTTCAACGTATTTGGTTGGATGCTTGATAAATGGTCCAGGTTTATTTACATTTTTCCGTATATTAATTTGTCCATGTAGTTGTTTATAAAAAGAGAAATGATTGATATAACTAAAAATCATGCATAATTTTATGTTTAAACATATGTGACAACAATACATTGGTTGTATCAACCAGACTCACATTTTCACAATTTAATGAGTTAATGACACATAAGTTGGACACAAAATTAATAATGAGTTTTAGGTCTCATTATCTTTTTTTTTCATTTTGAACATTAGGTCTCATAATATTTTTCTATCGGTTTAATCCGAATAATAAACACTCCTCCCCACAACTTAATGAAACTTTAGGTTAGTCATTTTTATTTAATTCTCTTATAATTAACATAAAAACACTTAAGTTAAAAATTATATATTTGTTATTTAGTATTTGTATAATATGGGGTTTATAAACCCACGCTTCATGGCGGGTTATTTGCATATTGTGTCGTTTGATTTGTGTTGGATTTATAGCCTATTTGTAAGCTCATGTGTTGGTTTATAAGTGCAAGGGTCATTCCTGCACTTTTGTCTAATAGTTTGGTATTGGTTTTATGTTTGGTGTTGTTTAGCAGGTTGCCAAGTCTTCAAGGGCCGAAGTGGAAATATCAGGTCTATATAAGGACCTCATCCCCAGCTCGAGGGTTTACTTCTTCACCGATATAACTTTGTCTCTCTCTCAAATCGTATCAATCAATCTGTCTTGTTTAGTTTGTATTCAAGATCTCCTTGATCTTAAGTCTGGTATATTGAGAGTGTTTTTGAGTGTTGTAGTGAGAATTACATTGTAATCTGATCTTGTATTGGTTAGTGTTGCACTCGTTTAAGGACAACACATATTTCTTTATAACAAGCAAGATTGCCCGCGCGTTGCTGCGGGGCGCTAATTTTTTTGTTATTTAAATATATATTTTTTTGCTTAGCGTAGGGCGGTTTTTGATTGCATAAGAGTTGAACCTTCCGCGCGTCGCGGCGGGGAATTTTTTTGCGATTTCCGCGCGTTGCCATGTGGCATAATTTTTCGCGAATCTGTTTCGAATGAATATTGAGTGGAAATCTGTCCACGCGTTGTGGCGGGGCTGACATTTCGCTAACCATTTGTTTTTAACAATCACGGAATATTAAACTTCAACATTTTCTATGAAACCTTACGTATGTCAGAAGCATTGCAATATTGGGCTCATTTTGTTCGTATTTCGAAGATTTTTTCGCGGGTATTTTTTATCTGAATGAATCGGTAAATATGTGTTATATATTTGATAAATAAAGTGTATTATATAAAAAAATCGCGAGTAGTTAAAAGTTGAGGGTATGTTTTGTAATTTTTTTCCTATTTATATTAAACTTCAGCATTTTCTATAAAATCGTGCGTATGTCAGAAGCATTGCAATATTGAGCTCGTTTTGTTCGCAATTCGAAGATCTTTCCGTGTGTATTTTTTTATCTGAATGAATCGATAGATATGTGTTATATATTTGATAAATAAAGTTTATTATATAAAAAAGTTATAAATAGTTAAAAGTTAAATGGCTGTTATGTAATTTTTTTTATAATTTTGAGCCAGCAAGAAGTGCTTGTCCTTTATTTTGCTGAAATCTTTCGGTGAATTTTTTTTTACTTTCACGTTGGGCTAATGGGCCATGATGGGCTGAAATTTTTTGGCGGTTAAAACGACGTCAAAACGGCGTCGCTTTTTTTCCATCTTTAGTATACTATATAATTGTTGGTTAGCACACGTTTTGTGGACTCATTGTCTTTAGATTTGATTTAATAATAATATCACAAAGGGGTGGTTGGTTGGGTGATAATCAGAGGTGTTTGTGGTTGATTTCCATAGTTTTTACATCGTATCAGAGTCAGGTTACCTTGATTGTTGTTCTTGATCGATTGATAAAATTAGTGTTTTTGATTTTTAAGGGTTTGTGTTTCTCGAGGTTTGGTTTGATTCTAGTGGTTCGTTTTTGGTATTTCGGTGTTAATTGTTCATTAATCACTTGGTTTGATAAAATTAGGGTTTTCTCTTAAAACCCTAATTTATCTTATTTGGGGGTTTCTGATCCCTGGTGATTCTTTGGTTCGATCTTGAGTATTCTTTCTCTTATTGACTAAGTGAATCAAGAGAGAGAGGGAGGGGGAGTAGTATCTTCCGCTGCTAGTTTGGTTACTGTTGCGTGCTCTGTAACACCTCTCTCACTTTTGTTCTTTAAGTTTTAGTTATTTTTTATCTGTTTTAGATTGCTTTCTTGTTTAACTTAGTCAATTATCTGCCCTTGATCTACCACCTTGAGTGGCAAGGAAGCCTAGGAACTTCTGATTGATTAAGTGTTTGATTGTATTGTTTGGTTATTTTTGTTTTTTGTCTGTCTTATCTGTGTTTTGTCTGGTTTGCTTGATTTATTGGTTATTATGGGCGCGTTAGTGATAGTTATGGGTCTGTTGAATTGATTAGTAATATTGATGATGGTAATACTTTATATATGTAGTTTAATGATAATACTGGTCTTGCTATTGTTAATGTGAAACTTATTGGTGCTGAGAACTATAAGATGTGGGAAACTGCCATGAAAATTGCTTTAAAAGAAAAAATAAGATGGGTTTTATTGATGGTACTTGTGTTAAACAAGAGTCTAGTGCTGTTCTTTCTCAGCAATGGGAAAGATGCAATGCTATTGTTTTAGGTTGGATTCGTGGGTCTTTATCTCAAGAATTGTATGTTGGTCAAGTATACTCTGAAGTTGCTTCTGAAGTTTGGGCTAAATTAAAAGAAACTTATAATAAAATGGATGGGTCTGTTGTTTTTAATCTGATGCATAAAATTAATAAATGAAACAAGGAGACTTGTCTGTTTTTGACTATTATCATAAGCTTAACTATTTGTGGAGAGAATTTGATATCTTGACCATTTTAACTGCATGTGTTTGTGAAGGAAGAACCGCCTGCACTTGTGATGCTAAGTCTGGGAGTGTTAAATACACTCAACTTATTAGATTAATGCAGTTCTTAATAGGTCTTAATGATGTGTATCAACTAATCAGAAGTACTATTTTGGCTAAAGATCCTTTACCTAATGTGAAGGATGCTTTCTATGTTGTTTCTAGGGAAGAATCCCACAAGGGTCTTCATCTTGGTAGTTCTGGTACTAATAAGTCTCAACCTGCCGCTTTTGTTGCTAAAACCATTAATAACACAAATAATTTTAATAGGAAGGTCAATACTAATAATAACAATAAAAGTGTTAGCAGAGGACCTAATCCTAATCTTACATGTACTAATTGTGGGCTTATTGGTCATACTATGGAAAGGTGTTATGAGATTATTAGATATCCTGCTGGTTTTAAAAGATATTTAAATTTTTCTAAACAGTATGGGAATAATAGTAAGCGGTTTAATGCTAATTGTGAAGTTAATCAATCTATTCCTAGTACTTCTGGTTCTCTCTCTTCTTCTTTTACCCATGAACAGATGATGAAACTTGTTAGTCTTATCAATGAGAATCCATCTCCTGCTGCTAATATGTCAGGTATATAGTCAAAATTTTCCAACAATAATATATCCTTTAAGTTGCTAGTTTTTATAATAATAATGTCTTCTTTAATCTGAATTTTAAAAAATTCTTCTGTGCTAAGTCTAAGTCTGAAATGTTTAATGTGACATTGGGTTGGATCATTGATTCTAGTGCTAATCAGCATATGACTGATTCCACTAAAGATATGTTTAATGCTGTAGAAATATCTAGTCATATGCTTACTGTTGGTCATTGTGATAACCGAAAATTTTCCTAGGTTATAGTATCTCAAATACTAGGACTATATATCTACATATTCCTATCTATTTAAATTTCTACAAGAAAACTTACGGTTGAATTTTGTTGACCTATTTAACGTTAAACAGTTATGGTTTAACCGACTGTCAAATAACGAATATTATTATTATTATTATCTACTCACTTTTGAGCTAAGCTGGGAAAAATAAAAATTTATAGGGACTGGTTAGCCTCTACTTGTTTGATACATATAAGTTTGGTGAGTGTATTAATGCTATAAGTAATTCTGTGTTTGTTTGTCATGTTTCTAGTGAGTTATGGCACTGCAAACTTGGTCATCCTGCTGATCAAGTTCTGTCTATTTTGGGTACAAAATTGTGTTTTTCTAAAAATAATCAAAGATCTCCTTGTGACATCTGTCACAAGGCTAAGCAAACTAGAGAGCCTTTTCCTTTAACTGATCATAAGTCTAAATCAGTTGGTGATATGTTTCATTGTGATGTTTGGGGGCCTTACAGGGTTGTTAGTAAGGATGGGTTCAGATTTTTTCTTACTATTGTTGATGACTTTAGTAGAGCTGTGTGGGTTTATCTGCTTAAGTCTAAAGTAGAAGTTGGGGAATATGTTAAAAGTTTTATAAAACTTATTTTTACTCAATTTGGGAAAAAATTAAGATTGTAAGGTCTGACAATGAAACTGAGTTTATAAATAATAAGTTGTCTGGTCTGTTTAATGATTTGGGTATTATTCATCAAACTTCTTGTGCCTATACTCCTCAGCAAAATGGTATTGCTGAGAAGAAACATAGACACCTTCTAAATGTTGCTAGGAGTCTTATGTTTCAGGGGGGATTCCTTTGAATATGTGGCCTGAATGTGTTTTAACTGCTGTATATCTGATTAACAGGTTGCCCTCCTCAGTCTTGTCTGGTGTCTCCCCTTATTTTCTAGTTTATGGTAATGACCCAGGTCTCTCTCATGTCAGGTCTTTTGGATGTCTGTGTTAAAAACTATTTTAAATAATAATAATAAGTTTGGTGTCAGGTCTAAAAAGTGTGTGTTAATTGGTTTTCTAGTATAAAAAAAGACTTATAAATTGTATGGTCTTGATAGTAAAAGTGTTTTTATTCTAGAGAAGTAAAATTCTATGAAAATGTTTTTCCTTTTAAAATGAAATCTTCAAGTGAGTCTATAAGTTTTGATAAAATTTTTGATCATTTGAGTGGTTTAAAAGAGTCTGAGGAACACAGTCTAAACTGTTTTGATGTCCAAAGGTCTGAAAGTCCCTATGATGAAGAGGGGGACACTTCTAATGATGATGGTAACATTGGAGTGTCTTCTGATGACTATGATAACATAGTTGAGGATGAAGTTGCTGATGTTGCAACCCAAATAGAAGAAAATGTCATCTCTGAGGGCAATGGCCAAATAAATCAAAATGGTGAGGGTCCTTCTAATGTTTTAGGAACATCACCTAATTTGAGGAGGTCAACTAGGCAAAAGGTTATGCCAATTAAGTTTAATGATTATGTTGTTAGTAGTTATGTTAAGTATGGTCTTGAAAAATATGTATCCTATGCTAATCTGTCTAGAAGGAATTTCTATTTTTCCACTACATTAAATAAGTCTATTGAGCCTAAGACATTTCATGAGGCTTCCTAAAATCCTAAGTGAATTGAGGCCATGAATCTTGAGATAGAAGCTTTACATAGAAATAATACTTATATTCTTGCTGATCTGCCACCAGGAAGAAAAGCTATAGGATGTATGTGGATTTGGAAAATTAAGTATAAGTCCTCTGGTGAAATTGATAGATATAAGGCAAGACTTGTGGCTAAAGGGTTTAGTCAAAGAGAAGGTATTGAATATGAAGAGACTTTTAGTCCTGTTGTTAAGATGGTCACTGTTAGGTGCTTAATTGCTCTATCTGTTCAAAATAACCGGCCTTTATATCAACTTGATGTGAATAATGCTTTCTTATATGGGGATTTAAAGGAAGAAGTCTATATGGAGTTACCTCTTGGGTATTATGATAAAAATGAAACCAAGGTTTGCAAGTTAATTAAGTCTTTGTATGGGCTTGCAAGCTCCTAGACAATGGAATAAAAAAATTAACTAAAGCTCTTATTGAAAATGGTTTTATTCAAAGTAAAACTGACTATTCCTTGTATGTTAAAAGTAAGAATGATATCTTCATTGTTATTCTAGTTTATGTGGATGATATTTTGATCACTGGAAACAATGAATATGAAATTGATAAGTTAAAAAAAATTTTGAGCTATAAGTTCATGATTAAGAATCTTGGTTTATTAAAATATTTCTTGGGTATTGAAGTTTTGGAAAATAAAAATGGTTTATGTTTATCTCAAATAAAGTATTACCTTGAATTGTTAAGTGAGTATGGTCTTTTGGCATGTAAGCCTGCTGCTACTCCTTTGCAGAAAAATGTTGTTCTTAATCATGAAGAGTTTGAAAATGATAAGTTTTTGCCTAGTATGACTGAGCATCAGAAAATTGTTGGCAGACTTATATATTTGTCTATTACAAGACTTGATATTTCATATGTTGTGCATTGCTTGAGTCATCATATGCATGCTCCTCTTCAATCTCATTTTACTGCTGCTTTAAGAGTTCTTAGATATATTAAGAATGCTCCCAGTACTGGTGTTTAGTTTTATAAAGGGAAAAACTTTAATCTGCAAGCCTATTATGATGCATATTGGGCAAAATGCCCTAAAATCAGAAAATATGTTTTTGGTTTTTCTCTATACTTGTGTAATAACCTTGTTTCATGTAAAGTAAGAAGCAAGCAACCATTTATAGGTCTTCTGCAGAATATGAGTATAGATGTTTTGCTTCTTACTTATGAGCTTATTTGGGTTGTTAAAATCCTAAAAGACCTAGAGGTGGATGGTTTGATTCCCACTCATCTTTATTGTGATAGTAGTTCTGCTATTTTTATTGTTGGAAATCCAGTCTTTCATGAGAAGACTAAGCATTTTGAAATTGATCTTCATTTGGTAAGGAAAAAGGTTACATCTGGTGTTATTAAGGTTTTAAAGGTTGCTTAAGCTAATAATGTTGCTGACATTCTTACTAAAGGACTGAGTGTTGTTTAACATGCTGAGTTTTGTAAAAGACTTAGGCTTGTTGATATGTTTAAGCCTTGAGTCTGAGAGGCATGAGCTTGAGAGCGGGTGTTGGATTTATAGCCCATTTGCAGGCACATGTGTTGGTTTATAAGTGCTGGGGTCATTCCTGCACTTTTGTCTAACAGTTTGGTATTAGTTTTATGTTTGGTGTTGTTTAGCAGGTTGTCAAGTCTTTAAAGGCTGAAGTGGAAATATCGGGTCTATATAAGGACCTCATCCCTAGCTCTAGGGTTTACTTCTTCACCGATATAACTTTGTCTCACCCTCTCTCTCTCTCAAATCGTATCAATCTCTCTGTCTTGTTTAGTTTGTATTCAAGATATCTTTGATCTTAAGTCTCGTATATTGAAAGTGTTTCTGAGTGTTGTAGTGAGGATTTCATTGTAATTTGATATTGTATTGGTTAGTGTTGCACTCGTTTGAGGACAACACATATTTCTTTGTAATTGTTGGTGAGCACACGTTTTGTGGGCTCATTGTCTTTAGATTTGATTTAATAAAAATATCACCAAGGGGTGGTTAGTTGGGTGATAATCAGAGGTGTTTGTGGTTGATTTCCATAGTTTTTACAATTTGTAACCGACACATGTATTTTATTTGATTGACCACTTTTTTTGGTAACGATGATTTTTGACATTTTGTCCAACTAATCTGCTAGATTTGACTGACCATTTGTCGTTATTGTTTACGCTGGCTTAATTTATCATTCCTTCTAATGAATACCTTTTTTATATAAATTATTTTGTTGTTTTTGCTAGTTGATAATGTTCTGAAAGTCTCAAGGCGCACTAAGGCGCAAAGGGGGTCAATGAGCCTTGAGGCTAGGCGCATACCAAAGCGCGGGATTCATAAATATGAGTCGCACTAAATACACTAATTTTTTATGAATAATGTCAACATTTTTTGCGGATTGAAATAACAAACATAATAAAATTTGAGATACTTAATAGTTAATACATCTAACAAAGCTCACATTTAAACCAAAAATATCAAGCAAGCAAGTGAAGCAACGTATCAATATTCAAGCATAATGCCACATTATCATGATAATATTTCATAAAGAAACTACTTGATGAAACAAATTAAGAGACTTCAATCTAAGTCGTCAAATTCCCCATCGTCATCATCATCATCAAATGTGTATCGCTCTTAGGATGTGATCAGATCATCCTTCTTGACATCTTTCTTGTTTTCTTTACTTCCTATTCTCTAAACCACAATGTCATCATCTTCATCAAAAGGTTTGGTATAGAATACTACGAACTACCCTTTACACATCCCTTGAAGCTTGAACTAGATTACCATCACTAGATCTAAGATTATAGTTTGACTCGTCTACGTGGCTTTGATCCTTCCTTGCTAGTACATCCTCATAATATTATAGTTCGACTCGCATCATTGATCAAGTTTAGGTTTTTGATGACTTGCAAGATGCCACTCTTCAAAAAGTAGACAATCAACTTATGAGTGAATGTGATTTACATGGTGTCAAAATTAACAAGGGGAAGGTGATAAATGTCGGAATATGAGAAATTGGAGGCGCCCTTGTTTCCACTATATTGTTATGTATTTAGTTTTTTCTTTATTAGGGTTTTTATTTAGTAGATTCATATATAAAGTCCCATGTGTATTTTGTATTTGCTGTCTCAATATTAAGATAAAAAAGGCCAAATCGTTTCATGTGCTTTCGCGCGACTAGTCTCAAGGCGCATATACTAAGGCGCTGCGATTTTTATGGGATTTATGCATGTTGTGAGCCTCGATCTAAAAAAATCCCAAAGGCTGGAGCCTCGAGGGATTTAGGGAGTAGGCGCGCCTTAGGCGCGATTTTTAAAACGTTAGGCCCAACCCAATTAATGCCTGTTAGTTCGACCTTTTTTTTGAACGACAATTTTTCTATCTCACAATCACACATGCCTCAAGCGAGGCTTGAACCAACCTTTTTTGTTAGTGGTGCATTCACTTACCACTGGACCAAAGTCCAAGTGGCTAGTTTGACCCATTACCACCTACAAATCAAACAACGCATCCTACTTTTTTACTCCGGCCCACCGAAGGCCATTTAGTATAACAAATTAAATGGCCCAACTCACTTTTTTTGTCTAGCCTGCTAAATAACAAAGCAAATGCGTCAACTCACTTTTCTGAGCCGACCCGCTTAATCAATTGACTCAACCCACTTTTATAGTCCGACCCGCTAAATAGGACCCAACCCACTTTTTGACCCGGCGCCTGCTGATGGTATAGTTGATATAATATATACAACATATGCCCATATTACAATTAGTGTCTCAACACTTACTACGTTAGACTCTAAATATGATCCTTTTTTTATGAAAGATGAATATATATTACTAACTAGCTGGGTTTCACGTGTTGCGATGGCGGGTACTCATGTGATTATATTTTTCGATCATAGAAAGGTTTTTTCGATTGATTGCTTTTAAAGAAGGGAAATAAATCTTTTTCAACGTAGGTTATTAATTGGAAATTGGCTTGTTTCGTGCTTATGTGTTTTGTACATTATAAAAAGTTTATACATATTCATTTTATTGACTTATGATTTTACTAGTTAGATATTTATTTATTTTAAAAGGCAATCAAAAGTAGAGGTGTGCACGATTCGGTTTGGGTCGGTTTTTGGCTAAAAACGAAACTAAACCGAAATATTCGGTTTTTATAAAACCAAAAACCGAAACTGCTCTGTTTTTGGCGGTTCGATTTTTCGGTTTTTCCGGTTTGATTTTTCAGTTCTTTCGGTTTCAAACCGTTTGTATATGGTTGTGTCTAATTTATATTAATAAACTTGTTTTACGTAGAAAATTGGTTATTATTTTTTTTTCTTTTCAATATGTGCCTATCAATGTTTACCCAAAATTTAACAATTATACACATAAATGAGACACACACACATATGCAAGTGAAAATACATATAGTATGATCATTGTCATATATATAACGATATATTGTCAAGTAAACACACGTACATGATAAACATATATATTAACATTATGATATATATATATATATATATATATATATATATATATATATATAATATATATATCTATAGAGTTAGGATCAAATAAGAAGAAAACTTTAAATGAGAATGATAAGAAGAAACCACAACCACACATTTAAGATGCACCTACAAAAATGGATGTATCTCCCATTAAAATTCCCTCTCCTATTTAAAATGTGTGGCTAGAAATCCTTCTTATTCTTCTCATTATAATTTTTCTTCTCACCGGATCCATACTCTCTCTCTCTCTCTCTCTATATATATATATATATTATAATACCACCCACAAAATATATATGATTTTAAAAATTGAATTTATTATTTGTTTATTTATATTATATTAATTATATATTATTATAAAACTAGTTCGGTTCGGTTTTTGGACGAAAACCGAAACCGAATCGAAATTTTTCGGATTTTGAAAAAGTACAAACCGAACCATCGGTTTCTAGTTTTGGTCGATTTTTTCGGTTCGGTTATTTTGGTTTTCGGTTTGGTTTCGGGTTTTTCTGCTCACCCCTAAACAAAAGTCACATAAATTTATGGACTTCAAAAATAGTTTAAGTGTGGAAACAGTAGAGGGGGGGGGGGAGGGGTGAATACGTTTCCATTTAAAAACTTTAAGATCAAAGATTACATCACTCTTCTACCGGCGATCCCATATATATATGGGGGCCGCCAAGTATATCAGGGGGCCGCCTCAGTTATGGGACCGCCACCAGAAGAGGTTTTCGGACTAGATCTTTTGTCATCATTTACACTGATCAAGTTTGACGCTATTTGAGATAGTGGCGATAATTGGTTTACAATAGCTAGCTTATTCTAACAATATAACCACATTCAACAAATAGGCACAACGAGCTACACAACTTAACTAAACAAGATCTACAACAACCATTCACAAATCATGACACAATGCAAGTATAAAAGTAAAGCGGTAAATGTTTAGAAAATAAGTAAAGCGAAAAAGGTAAAAGAAAAATGCAATACGACCCGGGTGTATTTATAGTGGTTTCGTCATAAAGCTCCTCTTTCGCCCTACTTCACTCCTCGAGTATTATCCATCTTCGAGAGTTACTTACTAATCAACAAGCTCTCTTTCGGGCGGAGAAAACTTATACAATGCTTATTTATTTACGACACTAAGCTAGATGTCAGTTTTCTTTCGGTACAACCAAACACCGTTATATTTTATGGCCCAAAATAACAAACCTTGTGTTGTATGGCCTAAAAACAACTTTTTAAACCGCGTCGCTTTCTTTATTTTCCGACACTATGCTAGATGTCGAGTCCTAATCTTAGACTAGGAACCCACTCTCACCACTTCACCAATGTATTTTATGCCTAAAATACTAACCATCTCCACTATCACCCTCCAAATATATACATCATTTGGATCTACACACTACTAAAGATTGGAAGACATTGACTCGATCTATATGTAACAAATGTTACAAATGGACTAACTAGACTACATAACTTTGGATCTTGAAGATGACCGAAGTTCTTCTCTTGAACTTGAGGGAAGAAGGAAAGAGTAAAAGATTAGATCACATTTAAACAAGATTAAACAAGTTAAATGATCAAAGATTTAGAGAGATTTAGTGAGATCTAAAGAGAGAAAGAACTGAGAGAAATTCGTGCAAAAGGGTTACGAAATCAGTTGGGGATGGCCCACTATTTATAGGAGCTAAAAGCTGACAGTCTGGCAACAGCGGTCCCGACGGTCCCTTATAT
Organism: Tanacetum coccineum; assembly: GCA_026074375.1. Lineage (NCBI taxonomy): Eukaryota > Viridiplantae > Streptophyta > Magnoliopsida > Asterales > Asteraceae > Tanacetum > Tanacetum coccineum. Next base: position 89,041 of record BQNB010003930.1, on the reverse strand, counting down.
ATAAGGGGGCCGCCAGGCCTATAAGGGGTCGCCGCCTAGACTCCGCTCCCTTTTTTGTCATTATATGGGGAAGGTTGTATCTGGTATAGAAGCTTCCATTTTGGAGGGAAAACCAAATTTCAAATTTTATATTTAAATAAAACATTTCTTTTATTAAATTGTGTTTATTTATTTTTGTGAAAAATACTTTTGTAGAAATGTAATGGTTAAGAAAAAAAATATTTTTCTTTGATCATCCTACAAGTTTAATTTGTTTGTACATACCTTATGTGATTTACATCGGGTGCAAACAAATGTCGGTGTTGATGCAGACTTGAGACGTAGAGTGTTGTTGATATGTATGCATTGATGATTTGTGATTACGAGTAACTTGCGTACTTTACGTTATGTATTACAGGTTACATGTTTGTTATCACCAAAACATAAAGAGATCGTATAGATTAAATATCGTAATATTTGCACTAACATTAAGTTTTGGTTATAGTCCGGTGTTTAACTTAATGATCCATTTGCTAAGTAACACAATTCACGTTAATTAGTTTTATTTATTAGTTTTGATTAGGGTATTTATCTAATATTATAAATCCATACATTTACCAGGAGTGCTGTATAAATGCATTTAATTTTACCAGACCCGATCCACTCCCGACCCGGTGGATTTAATAACACTTCACTCCCCACCCGTAACATTTCCCATTCTCTCTCGCTCTTCTCTCTCGCTCTTAATTTCCCACTAATACTGTGACTAAGCTTTCCACTAACCATGATTTGTTGCATGAATGCCACCTGTGGTTTACCATGGGTTACTGTGGTATATAATCTCTTTGGTGGTGGATTTTGTTTTTTAGGGTTTTTAGCTGTATTTAAGAGGAATTGCTGCTGTTTCATTTTGGTAAATTGTTAGGGTTCTTTGTTTAATATTGTTGGTGGTTCGTTGTTTGTGGTTTAAGGTTGTTGGTTCTTGGTTGTTTGTCTATGGCTTTAAGGTTATTAATTTCTTTGTTACTTTTGTTGTTCTTATACTGGAATGGATTCATTAGTGGCTAACTGTTTCTGGGATTTGTGCCTTTTTAGTGCTGAATATTATTTCTTTGCTACTAATTGGTTTGGTGTAATTTGTTATTGCTTTGGTTGTACTAATTTGGTTTTGTTTGATTTTGTCTAATTTGTTATTGCTTGGGTTAATGCCTGTTAGATGAAGTGCCTTTGAACTGATTATAATGTTTTTTGATGGTTGTTATAATCTGCATCCGTAAGTTCATTGTGGTTTTTCACTGGTCGTTTGATTAGTAATTGTTGGTTATATTAGCTTTTAATTGATTACATTGTATTTCGACTTGGGTATGTTTGCGCTATGATCTAATTTGGTATTGCTTTTGTCAATGATTGTTGGTTATATTGGACTTTGAGTTGATTACATTGGACTTTGATCTAGGTACATTTGCTTCTGTTGCCAGTTGTTATTTGTGTTAGGCAACATGTTACGTGACTGTTTTATATTTTTGCACATGGTTTCTAACTGTTTTGGGGTTTCTTTGTCCTACTGTTTTTTAGAGCGACTTTTGTTATGCGTCCTATTGTTTGAAAACTGTTTGCTTTTTAAGTTATTGTCTATTTTTTCTATCATCGCCGGTTGTGTTTGTTTATTTGAGTTTGAGAGGGAAAAAAAACAAACGAATTTTGAAACACTACTCTTACCCAACTTGAAAAACAACCACCCGATATTTTGACTCATACACAAGCTCCTGGTACACTTGAGGCTCTTGATAATGTAAGTATTCCTTATGCCTATGGCTACGACGTTCCATCTATTGGACCTCCAACGGGTGTTTTTTGTTCTTCCTTTTGGTGGTGTCTCGGCTTCTGAAGGTGAATGAAGCTGGATTATTGCTTTTTGGGTGACATGTCGTGTTTTCATATCTGATTTGTTCACTGTTGGTTGCTGCAAAAATGTTGAATTTGTTAGGTGTTCCTTCTGCAAATTGTCCTACCGACAACAGTCAGTTATATTTGAATGTTTTCCAAAAGTGTTCTGAATTTTGTGGAGGGAATTTACGACGTGAGCGCACAACAACTTTTAGAGGTACTTTTAGTCTTTTTTTGTTGTTTTTTTCATTGCTTGCTTCCTCAATTACATTTGGATTTGTTTGGTTTTTCTTTAGTGGTCTGCCGTACTCAGGACGCAAAATTATATTCGGACGTCTATCAGAAGTATCGTCATGGTTGTAAGGAGGTTTGGCGGGAAGGGCCCAACACGATTTCCGATGGTAATTTTACTCAAATTTATTTCTTTTAGTTACCTGCTTTTTGAGGTATATCATATGTTTAACATCGTTTGTTGGCTTTACGCTTTTCAGGCACACCATCAGCTGCTGATGTCATGCATGTGGATTGTGAAAGTCAAAAATTAAAGTCGACTGATGGTGCTGATGTTTTCAGGGTTATTCTGCTCTCTGTTCAAGGGGTATTGGTGGACGTCGTTCAGTAAATGTGCGCCAGACTACAACTGTTTCTAGCTGTAATTTTATTCACGACAATAATAAGTGAGAACTTGATTCTTCATCACAGGGTTTTGCACTAGCCGTTTGTGTGTCGTGGTTGTTGACCTTAGTTTTTTGACCGTGTTGTTTTTTCCAGGCCTTCGTAACACTGGTCCTTCTACTTCACACGATGGTAGAAATTGTGACACCCTATAAATTTCCGTTCAATAATTTAGCCGTTTCCGTTTAGTAATTTGAATTTTTAAAGTTTCGTTTAAATTTTACGTTTAACCGGGAGGTTGTTTCTTTATTATCTAAGGATCGTTACCGGGAGTAAACCGGGTTGCCAATCATCGTAGTCTTTCGTCAGTAGACGCGTTTTTATGTTTTTAATTGATATTTAAAATTTCATAATTTTTCGTGATACCGTTACTCATTTTCGTTATTCGTGTGCTACGTGTTTTACTTGATCAATATGTGCAAGTTAGGAACCATGGAAATTAATTCATCTCAAACCTACTAACTCTTGCATGGTGGAGACCACAATGGTCCCCTCCTTGGCTTCTTGCAACCGAATACCACCAACATGCATGCATGGGATGCCATTTTTTAATTTTGAATCAAATAAGACACACATATGCCAAAATGTGACTAGTTTTTGTCCACCTTAAGCCTCATTAGTAGATCAAATTGGCCCCCCTTGTGTCTTGGCTTGGTTAGAATGGCACACACACACAACACACTCTTGGTGTGTGAAATTTTGTTCTTATATATCCCACTTACCTCATTCACCCCTTCATTATTCACACACACACAAACTTTGAGTTTTCTCTCTTCTTCCTTGCTATCTTGTTCGAACCACCTCAAACACAAACAAACTCATAATTTTCCAATCTTGATCAAAAATCTTTGAAGATATTGTGTTTGTGGTTGATATTTATTGTATTCGGGTTAGTTATAAACAACGTGTGGGTTGTTTCTAGTCAAAAATCATCCTTCTAAACCACTTCTTTTTGTAAGTCTATTAATCTTTTTAAAACTTGCACTTTTATGATCATCTTAATGCATACATACTAGTTGTACAACTTGTTTCGTAAAAATAAAGATTTTGAAACTACGTAAACCTTAAAAGGTTATATGTACTACTTGAAAATAAATAAAGAAAATATAAGGAAACTTATGGCTCATTATGTTCGGCTTATTTGAATAAGCTTTTGGGAAGCTTATTTGATTTTATTTGAGCTTAATGGGCTTATGTTTGGTTCGGTCCAAATAAGAAAAGAAAGGAAAAGTGTTTATTTAGCTTATTTCGTTTTGGCTTATATTTATTGGCTTATTTTTCTAGCTTATTTTGAAAGGACAAATGGTGAGCTTATTCGGCTTAACAAATAAGCCCGAATAAAGCTTATTGGGCTTTAAGCCGCGTCCCATAACCACAAGCCCAAAACCAACGAGCTTAATAAATAAGCTCAAGGTTCAGCTTATTATTACTTGGCTTATTGGGAGCTTATTTCTAGTTCATTAATAAGTCGCGTGTTTATTACTTAATGTTTTGCTTATCGGACTAAATGGATAAGTTAAAACCCATGTTTTTAACTAACGGGCCAAGGCCCAACATGAATACAATACACCATGGCGTAAAACCCACGGTGTAGCTTATTGAATAAGTTCTTAAATAGCTTATTTGGTAAAGTATGACTTAGATGCGTTACGTTTAACTTATTTTAAATGTTAGACATTACGGATTATGAAATTAGGCTTATTAGGTCTAAAAGCCCAATAAGGGTCCGAATGGTCTTTTGACTAAATGTTAAAAAGGGATTGGATGATGCATAGTGGTAATTGTGAAATGTAGATTGAAAGTGATTTGAAAATGGTTTATAAATAAAGTCTATGACTTTAGAAAACGTGTAAATACGAACGGGTCATGCCAAAATTTTTATAAATTATTTATACTTAGAAAAAAAATAGAAAACGCATGTGATAAAACTAGATACGAGAATTTAGTAAGATGTCGAACAATATATATATACGTGCATCCAACTTTAGGAGAATTATTCTTTTTAAGAATGTTGTTATGCCATCAAAAGGGTTGCAGGGATTTCTTTGAAGTACAAACTATTAACGATGTTCTTTATCCGACTTATAGAGCTGCATGTGAAGCGTTGGGTCTACTAGGTGATGATAAGAGACGTTGGAAACTGCAACTTGAGAGCTTGTGCATCTCAACTTCTGAGAAGCAAAGATTTTGTCCTTTCACACATACCTACTTCAAATAGACGTCGCGAGAATCCATCCAAACTTTGGACAAAGTATTGGGAACAGACGAGTCAAGATATACTAAAGAAAGTGTCAGATGAAGTGCAGATTCATAACTACCATCTTAATGCCGACTCACTGCAAGGATATACACTCTATGAATTAGAGATTATTCTAAACAACTGTGGTAAACCGCGGAAAATTTTGGTCTCCCGTCACCTCCTGCAGATCTATTAGAGCAGCTAGCTAGCAGACTCCTCATGGAAGAGAGATACTATAATCGGGAAGAGTTGACTTAATTAAAGCATGACTCTGCTCCAAGGCTAAACGTTGACCAAAAAGCAATTTATGATCTTATTATGAATGCTGATGAAAATAGTAGGCAAGAACTTATATTTGTCTACGGCCATGGTGGAACAGGTAAAACATTCCTCTAGAAAACTATCATTAGCAGTCTTCGTTCGCAAGGAAATATTGTATTGGCAGTCGCATCTTCATGTATTGCCTATTTACTTCTCCCATCGGGTCACACTGCACATTCCAGATTTAAGTTCCCTCTTGAATTAACGGAGGAGTCCCTATGTAGAATTACAAAGAATACTCAGCTTGGAAAATTGTTAGCCGACACTGATCTCATAATTTGGGATGAATTCCCTATGAATGATCGCCGTTGTTTTGAAGCACTCGATAGAATCCTCAGAGACATCGTCAACAAATCGTTCTCTTTATTTTGGAGGAAAGTCAGTTCTCTTAGGTGGTGACTTTCGGCAAACACTTCTAGTGAAAAAAGGAGCATCAAAGATGGAGATAATAGCGTCTTGCATTTCTGAATCTGCATTATGGCCATCTTTTAAGGTTTTCACATTAAAAAAACATGAGACTTGCAAGACCAGACACCACTTTAGAAGAACGTAGCATAGTCAACTCATTTGCTTCTTGGCTACTTGATATTGGTGACGGAAAAACAGGCCGCCCAGCAGAAGAGGATCTTGAAAATACATCTTGGATCGACATTCCTGCTAGCTACTGCCTCACTCCTGATGAACAAGGTCTTTCAAAGCTGACTGACTTCATCTATGACCAAAGTACTCTTTACACACCATCGGCGATGACTCTCCAACAGAAGGTAATCGTATGTCCCAAAAATGAAACCGCCGACATCATCAACTCTAAAGTTCTTGACATGGTCCCTGGCGAAAGTACAAGTTACATGAGTCAAGATAAAGCAACACCAACTGGAAATGATGGCGCTGAAACAGAGATGATTTATCCAGTAGAACATCTAAACACTCTTAAGTTACCTGGATTTCCTCTACATCGCCTTGAGCTTAAAGTTGGCACACCGGTCATGCTTCTAAGGAATGTAAACCTCGCCGGGGGGCTATGTATGGCACAAGGATGATAGTTAGGCAATTGATGACAAAAATAATCGAAGTGCATATCATAACGGGAACAAGAGTAGGGGAGAAAGTATTTATCCACCGAATTTCACTCATCCACAAAGATCCCAATCTTCCTTTTATTTTCAAACGAAGATAGTTTCCCATAAAACTCTGTTACACCATGACAATCAATAAAAGCCAAGGGCATTCTCTGAACAAAATCGGCGGTTTATCTTCCCTAGCCAATTTTTGGCCATGGCCAGCTATACGTCGCATTATCAAGAGCCACAACCCCTCATGGTCTAAAAATTCTTATTGAACCCCAAGAAGACCATACTAAAAAAAATATAGTATACAAAGACTTTTTGGAAAAAATACACGGCACATCGGCGTGTCAATAAATTTTCATAAATATTTGTTTTCTCTTTATTAGATAGCTAAATTTTAAAAAAAAATAACATTAACAGCAGATGTTTTCAATTTTTTTCATGTTGTTCATGTTCCATGTCATACTTAAATATTCCTTTTGTTGACAACAGCTCTTTTCCATGACGCTACTTTTACCAGTTTTTTGGTTTATGGTTTAACATGATTCATCATAACTTTTGTTTAGGTTAACTATTGAAATGGAACTATCTACAATCACTCATCTGACTTCAGACTCAATAAACAAGACGTTAGAAGCCAAGTTGCCAAGAAATGGTTTTGCAAAAGCTCCCCACACAAAAAATGAACTCATATTGCTTCTCTGCATTCTGCTTGACCGAGAGGTACACCCATGCCTAATTTATATGCAAATAATGGATGGATCAACGACATATGTATAACAATAAATATGCAATCGCAATGTAACACTATCCAAGCTAACATGGCTCTAAAAGATGTGGATTACTTCAACTAGAAATTGCAAATCCACATGGCCTACCGGATTTCTAACTTTCTTTTACCAGCCGCTATCAACAGACTCTAGAAAATCAAACAAGCCTCCGGTTTGGTAAATACACAAAGTTCGAAACAATATCATCAACGACATTTCCACATCACTACTTTTAGTTTACTTCTTACAACCAGCTGGCATCAAAGTTGCCAAAGCTTGACAACAACTAAAAAATACAGTACCCCATTCTAACAAGTACCATTCTCTTTTTAACTTTTACAAAATATATCTTTACACCAAGTGTCAAACAACTGCATGCACAAACATCGCTTAAAAAACATCTTGTTATATCATGCAATAGGCTAAACAATCACTTATAACACTTCTCGCATTTACCATTATTAAACACAGACTGAAACTCCATATCAAACTACAAACAATTACAATAATGTAAGTTTGTTTATAAGTGTATACAAAAAACAACAAAAACGAACAAACAACAGACAAAAAACACTATAACAAAACTACAAAAAAAGAAAACAAACAAAAATAACATACAAATACAAAAACAAACTACCTTAACAAATAACCACAAAAACACATAAATAAACAACAAACACAACAAATACAAAAATCGAAACATCCAACAAAAAATATTTGAATTTAGAACTCCCCCCCCCCCCCACGCATCCCCGCACCACCCCCCCCTGCACCGCCCTACCCCACATACCCCCCCCCCCTATTAGAAAGCTTAAGTGTAATATATAATTAGAAAACAACACACAACGGACAAACTACAACACCAATAGTTCAGAAAGACCGTACTACCAGAAAAACACACACACAAAGACATAGTTACTTGAAAGAGACTAGAAGCCACACGCTAACCAACCCTCTATTCTCTAAGCTATGCAATGAAAGAGTTCTTCTCATATACTTTGTCCTGAATCTCTCTAGCCATTAATGCCAAACGAGAAGCCTTCTCTATGTCATCAACCTGCATGAGCCTCAAAATTTCAATACTTTCAAGAACCTCCTTCGACATATCAGATATCTGAAGCTCGCTGATATATCCATCCCTCCTCTCCACACCGATTCTTAGCTCGTCTGATAGCTTAAAATAGTCCTCCATTTTCACTAAGTCTTTAGCAACTTCCCTCCTAAACAACACTTACAACTGATCCCTAATATCATGAGAATCAGCAGCATGAGATAACTCATCAAACAACGGTCTCTATATGTTAGCCATTTTTTGACAACAAAAAATTTTATTTTAGGAAAATCCAAATGGTGCCACACATGCTCAACACTGTACCTATTTATATACAGGGTGAAACAATTCTTTTGCCTCAAAAGTTACATGCAACGTTGTCAGATAACTACACGTGGCACTCCACTAACACACACAGAGTAAACCACTCTTACAAAAAATGTGCAATATAGCCACATGTAGCTGATTTTGTGGAAAAAAAAAGAAAAATCATTAACTCCTAAAAAACAATCGACCACTAAAAAAAGTACATATGTCCAATTTACAAAGTAATAAACTATAACGATGTGTCTAACCTATATTTATTTTCAGATCACATTGCCTGCCTAAGAGCAGTTGGCGATATTAGCGACTTTGGAGACCCAAACACAAGACAGGGAATTAGAAGGAAAATTAAGATTGAAAACCTCAAGTAAGTTGCAAAAATATATTTATAAGAAATTAAAAAAACTTATATTAACAAATTTCCAACGTTGACAGTGGAAACATCATCGAGCTCACGCTCTGGGATGAGATGGCCAAACATTTTGAGCAGGCAGATATTAAAAACATGGAGCAACCAGTCATTACAGCGGTCAGCTCATGCCGGGTTTCTAAGTACCGAGGTAATAAGCCATCAGTCTAAAAAACGCAACATATATAAGTTTTAAACCTGCCACACTAACTGCAACGCTAACACTATTACTACAGACTACCAGCTTTCCTCAAGTTCAACAACATACTACTATTTAAACTCAAAGATTCCTGAAGGTGCAGAATCACGTGCTATGTAAATAACCTAACCTTTAATCACTATATAGATCCATATCTTATTTCACATTTCTAATCACAACTACCATGCAGTTTCAAAGCCAGATACCCCCACTCATAATTTGTAAGCTTTCATATCAAGACGTTTAGCAAGAGAAAACAAGAAACAGATTCCCATTAAAGACGATAATAGAACAGAATCCGAACAGCTACAAGGTGACTTCTTATATCCATACCTCTTCTCTTAAATAAACTGAGTTGATCCTACTAAGTTACATAAACAACCACAGGGCATCAGATTCACCGCCGAAGCCACAATTACTGGCATTAACTTAATTAGAGATTGGTACTACATCTTATGCCATCAATGCGGCATAACAACAATAGCTAAGGGAGACAATTATAGTTGCTTGGATCACGACCCACAGCTAGGCCCCTTCTTCAGGTACCTTTTATCAACACTGCCCGTGACCAAAGCCAACAAACAATATAACACGTCGGCACTAAACATACATGTACAAATTCAAGGGATACATCACAGACATGACTGCAACTGCCTCGATCACTTTCTTCAGTCCAACAGCGGACAAAGTGGCGGACCATCCATGTACAGAGCTGGTAGAGAAATACAAGCCAGCAGACCCAAAGAAGATACCACCAGAGATCTTAGTAGTACAAGGAAAAACCGATGTCTTTCAGTTCCTTCTGAATACGTTGGGAAACCTCAAAGATCTCACTATAGATGATGTCTTCGACCTTAAAAAGCAAGATGAGAGCACGGGTACCAGTGCACAGGAACCAAGCAAAGGTAATACAAATTGTAGACAACCTTTTTTGTAACTGTTAAACATACAACCACGTCGTCACAAAAGTACAGTCTAACCATGTTAAAAAAACAGGAACCCCATCATTAACATCCGCTGCAGCCACACAGTCCATGGAAAAACAAGATGAATCTCAAACAGGAAAAGAAAAACACCTTGCAGAAGAAGAAGGTAAACATAAAACACATCACCTATGATTTCTTTGTCGCATAAAGGATAGAGAGCAGCCATTATCTAACCACTATTACATTTTCTTAAATACCAGGGACAACACCACCAAGCTATAACACAATCACAGACGCTACAAAAAAAGAAGGATAAACCGAGTTAATAACACAAGGACAATCAGCAAAGAGGGCCCTTTTCAACCAGTAAGAAGAATCTCCTTGACAGGATTTCCAGCATAAGTGTCGGATCTTCTAATGCATAAACATCAGAATCACCTTACTTGTCTATTCTCTTAATCGAAACGTCTCAAATACGATAAGAGTGAATCGCTTAGTTACTATCTTACCGATTGAAGAGGAAAATTGATTTGTGTTGGGAATTACAGATTTGAAGATTACAAAACCTATTAGACGAAATGAAGAAAGAAGAAACAATAAAGGACCAAATATGTAATAGTTAGCTTTGTTAGTAAGCTAGGGTTTGTAACCATCCTCTACTATATAAAGAGGATAGGCGTCTAGGTTACAATCCATCCATTCATAGCAGACTTCTCCAATGAGAGTCTGAGAAACGCATAAAGCGTGTGTAGTGTAGTAGTAGTAGTTAGTTCTTTATTGTGTTTAATAAAGAAAACCTTATTAGTAACATGATTGTATTCTTGTTCTTTATATTCTGTTGTGCTTATCAATCATTGTTATATTACCCTAGTTGAGTCCAGATCTTGGATTCTACAATTGGTATCAGAGCCTCGTGGCTCTCGATCTAGGGTTAATAAGGTTTTCGTGTATAATTTTATTTTGTTTTATAAAAAGGCGTATTTGCCAATTAGGGTTCTTAAGGAAACCCTAATTCGGTTAATGATGGCAGCAGTCAGGCAGAAGTGAAGGCAGCAGGGTTTCTTCTCAAACCCTAACCTCGAAGCATATGGATTGGTTTACAGCAGCTTTTCTTAATTCCTGCTGGTAGTTCATGGTTCCTGCTGGTAGGCTTTGTGATGTCTTTGGACGATTATAAAGGTATTATGTACTGCTTGTTCTCCTTATACTACTTCTATTTGGATATGGTAAACTCTGTACTGTTCCTACGTTTTTGATCCTACTGGAAATTGTAAACCCATATGTCTTCGTGGTTAATTATGATTGATTGTGGAAAGTCATTTAGTGTATTGACTTTGGTGCGTAAATTATGGAGGAAGTTTTGGGTGTGATTCGTGATTTGTGGAAATTATATGTGAAATCCCTGATTTTGAGGGATATAGTTTGATCCCATAATAACTTCCATGTATATTATATGCCAAGCTGATAAATGCATATGGGTTTGTTGGTTTCTAATGAATACTACTTGGATTTGTGAATAATGTTGCGCCCATGGTTAAATTCTGTGACAATTTTCAATTTGTGCTAGCTGCGATGCATGTTAGACACAGCAGAAAGTCCCCTATCCTGCTGTGCTCGTGGTGTGTTACTACTGCCTGGAATAGTGACAGATTACCAACGGATTTGTGACATTCTGCTCGTTGGTTACTACTGGTGTCACTTGCTGCTGTTTGTTATAGGTTTGGATGTTCATACTGCTAGCTTTTCTTAATTCCTACTGGTAAGCTTATGGTTCCTGCTAGTAGTTTATTGCGTGAGGACACGCAATCGTTTAGTTTGGGGAATTTTGATAAGTGTAAAATACACATATCCATTTATACCTAAAATAATCCAATTAAACCCAAAACAGACCAAAAATGGCAAAAATATGCTTGTATTTGTGTTTTGTGTGTGCAGGTTCGGATAAGTCAAAAATCACAAGAAAACAATCAAAAGCAAGCAAACACGGGCACGAGAATCAAAAGAGTACAAAGCCGAAGCCTCAAAGAGCCAAAGCCTTAGCCAATTTTCATCTACAAGGGCCAATCTTGCTATCTTCGAAAGTTCTTTATAACTTAAAAAGAGGAAATGAAAGAGAGGGGCCAAATGTGTTAACTTCCCAAACTCCAACAGTTTTAACTGTCGAAAAAGAAGCGGGAACCACTTTTACTATTCATCCGTCTTCTTCATTTCACCCCCATGGTAAAACAAGGGGCAAATCAAAATTAGAGGGTGATTAAGTCAATTCAAGAGGTCTACATCACAAACCCAGGGTCAAATCAGTCTTTATCAAAGGATTCATTAAAGAAGAGCCACGTAATCAATGAAAGAAGCACAAATTGTGATGGGTTTTGTGCTAAACTCACTCACAAAACTAACACAAACGTCACATCAAGGGAATGACACGCTGGCAATCCTCAGGTGTCCACATCTTGATCAAACGGCCACAATTGATGATCAAATGATTGAAGAAATGAATGGCAGAGATTGAAAGATTGAAAAGCAGGGCTAGAGGTCCTAGAAGCTTCAGCTGGGCACTATAAAAAGACCTCACTTCTCACACACACATCATCTAGTTTTTTTTAGTAGTCGATTCTAGTTTTTATATAATTTTTAGCTTAAATTCGTATTTTTACTTAAATGTTCTTGTAATTTCCTTTTCTAGTAATGTAATTCAGTTTTCGATTAATGAAATTCAGTTTTAATTTGTTATAAGCTCTTCTTATTTTCAACCTTTAAGCTCTCTTAATAAGCTAAAATTGTCTCAATAAGCTACTCATAAGCTCTTTCAGTCTATAAGCTGAAATAGAGCTGTTTGAATTCAGTATTAACCTTATCTAAACCTTAAATCAGTTAAACCTATTATGGATCTTATTGTATCTAAGCTTTTGGAAGGGGATCTTACCTTGGAAGAGATCCCAAGGACTTATACTCTAGCTTATTCATAAGCTAGAGAGCTTGTAGCTGCCTTAATTGGTCCTCTTGTTTAGCTAGAGGAGTTTGTAAGTTTCTCTTCCATTTACCTTTAAATTCTAGTTTTAAATATTGATGTTATTGCTTGCTATGTTTAGATTTGCTTATTTGCTTATTCTCTTTGCTTATTAGTGTTTAAATGTCTCTTCTAGTACTTATTAGTTGTTTGTCTTCATCTGTTTTTGCTTAAGTAGTTATAGATCTTTAGTTATTAAATTCTGTCATAAAAACTCATAAAATCCAAAAACATTAGTTTAATTAGTTAAGATCTTAGAATTTTGCTTATTTAGTTGTTTAAACATGATTGTTAAGTTTGTTTTAAGCTAGTTTTTATCTGGTATTTAGCATTTGTTCATTAAACTTCTCTTAAAAAGCTTTTCTAAATTCTGTCATAATGATAAAGGGGTGTTTGGTTTAGTGCACTCTCAAAATTGCACTAACAGTACTAACCTAAGTTAGTACTGCTGACCCTTTGCACTACCAGTACTAACCTCCAAGTTAGTACTGCTTTCACAAGTTAATACTGTTAGCTTTAATTTCAGTAGGATTAAGTTTAGCTTTAGCTTATTAAGAATTTAGTTTTAGTTGTCATTTTCTAGCTTATTTCATTGCTTATTTTTGTTTTCAAAAGTCAAAATTGCACCAGCAGTACTTTCAAGTGAAAGTACTGCTGAACTTTTTACACTAACAGTACTAACCTAAGTTAGTACTGCTGTGTTCTTAGCTTAATTTAGATTAGTAATTTTAGGATTTAGCTTATCAAATTCAGTAGGATTTAAGTTTTAATATAGCTTAATTCATTTTAAGTTTTAATTTTCAATTTCTAGCTTATTTTCTTAGTTTAATTTAGCTGTCAAAAGTCATAAAAAACCTGAAAACTTCAAAAACAGTACTTAGAGTCCTTAGAATTTAAATTTGTTAATTTAGCTTATGGGTATAGATTTTCCAGCTTAATTAGATAGCTTATTGGTAGTTTAATAAGTCTTCAAAGTTTTAGAGTCTAATTTAGCTTTATAAAGTTTTTATCTTGCTTTGATCTTGAGTTTCTTTGCTTATTTCCTGAGTTTGCTTACTTCATGATCAATTTCAGTAGCATAAAAGTAGTTTAAGCTTTAGTTTCTTTTCATTTATAGATTAAGCATATCATAAGCTCTTTAGAACTTCTTTCCTTTTTCATTTTGATCTAGTTTTGAGTTTTTTATAGCTTATTTTCTAAAACCAAGGGATAAGCCCTACTTTCTGTAATCAGTTTAGAAATAAGCTCTTCCTGAGCTTATTTGAGATTTTCAGCCCTAGTAGCTTTTATTAATTTTGTTCCCCTTAGTTTCTTTTACAACTTTGCTTCTTTGAGTTTTTCATTTTAAGTTCTTTAAAATTTCGAATGCTTATTGGACTTAGTTTGTTGTCGGGATAGATTCTCAGGGTAGAAAGTGTAACTTTTCAATCTTAGTTGTTTTTCAGTCAGTTCCCCCGTCAGTTTAGATGTTTTTCCCGTCTAGTTTCTCCTTTTGCCTCCATTATGTCCATTAAATTAAGTTTTAAATTAGGTTATTAAGTTTTAATTGTAATTAGTGTTAAGTTTAATTTAGATCGATTAACTTTTATAAAAAGATAATATTAGGGCTTTTATTTTTTAACAATTTTCGGCATTTTTTTCTTTATCTAGTTAAAATTCTTTAATTTAGTCTTACATTTTTAGGATTTAAGATTTGTTTTTCTTGCTTATTTTAAATATTTGTTGTTCTTTATTTTTCGTTGTTATAGCTTATCCATAAATTTCTTTGCTTCATTTATAATCATGAATCCGAACTAAGGGTGGTTATAATTCACTAGTCATTGGGAAACGACCCGCCTAATTGATTTTAAAAGCAAACAATTCTATTGAATACGCACACAAAACATGATATAAGTAGAAAATTGTTTCCTTAAGAGGTTTTAGAGTGGACTACTCTCAGCTCGGCATGGTACTTCTTGTGCCGGAGATCGATTGGAAGATTAAGTCGCTGATGGGATTCCAATATAAGTGTTTCCTGGATGCTTATAAGGGATACCACCAAATACAAATGACGAAGAAGGACGAAGAGAAGACGGCTTTCCATACGGAAGAGGGAGTTTTTTGTTACACGAAGATGCCTTTTGGCCTCAAGAATGCAGGGGCGACATACCAGAGACTGGTGGACTCTACCTTCAAGGAGCAGATAGGGGTAAACCTAGAAGCGTATGCGAACGATATGGTGATTAAGAGTAAGACTAAACAAGACATCATAAAAGATATAGAACAAACTTTCTCCACTCTCCGAAGGATAAACATGAAACTCAACCCGAAGAAATGTTCATTCGCTGTGGAGGAAGGAAAGTTCTTAGGCTATGTAGTCACTTCGGAGGGCATAAGGGCTAACCCTGAAAAAGCAAAAGCTGTCATGGACATGTCGTCACCCAAGACCCTCAAGCAGATGCAGTCTCTAAGTGGGAAACTAGCAGCCCTAAATAGTTTTTTGTCTAAGTCGGTCGAACGATCCTTACCTTTTTTAGACACATTGAAAAAATGTACCAACAAGAAGGACTTCAGATGGACAGAGGCCGCTGAAGCAGCGTTCCCGGAGATAAAGAAGTTGGTATCTGAGTTGCAAACCCTCACTACCCCCAAGAAGGGCGAGACCCTGATTATGTACTTGGCCGCAACAAATGAAGCAGTTAGTGTGGTGCTCCTTACGGAAAGGAACGAGAGGCAAATGCCTATACACTATGTCAGTCGATCTTTGCAAGGGGCGAAAACAAACTATGCTTCAATGGAGAAGCTAGCTCTGGCCCTAGTCCACGCGGCTAGGCGGTTAAGGAGGTATTTCCAAGCTTACCCAATCACGGTCATAACTGACAGCCCGATCGGACAAGTGCTGAACAATTCGGGAGCGTCAGGAAGGTTAGCAAAGTGGGCTATTGAATTAGGGGCTTATGGCATAACATACGTGCCAAAGGTAGCAATAAAGGGCCAGGTCTTAGCAGACTTTCTAGCGGACACTCCAGCAGAGATAAGTGCTACAGCAGAGGTGCCTAACAACCCAAGAGTGGAAAGCAGACTCATCAGTCTCAAATGCCTCTGTATTCCCAGTTTGAGGGGACATGATCATCTATAGGTACAACAGAAGGGTCGGCTGGAGCTAGGTGCTCCTCGTCCTCCTCATCCTTCTCAACATCATCATCATCGTCGTCATCATCAGATGACTTATTATCATCATTGTCTCCTCCGTCAACAGGATGGTCAGCAGGATCCTCCTCAGGGTCCTCCTCATCCTCCTCCGGATCGGAGTCAGCAATGTAGCCTGGTGATAGGGCTGTAGGTGAGGCATCAGCAGGTAGAGGCTGATCCTCCATTGGTACCTCTAGCTCCTCATCAGAAGCTTACTGGAATCTCCATGGCTCGGAATTAATATAGACAGACGTGTAGGTAACCGTCGATGATGAAAACATGACTGCTTGCAACGAGCAAAACTTAACTTATATAAGTATATTATATAAGACCGGTATGGTAAATATGAATATGCGCTCATGGCATAAATGAATGATGGTAAGGTATCATATTCGATAGCTTAATGTTTAGGTAGCGTTTAGGACCTACGAGCTTATAGTGCTACCTTGCCTAAAGAAATGTTCCCCTATTTATATAAATAACCCTTATATAAATAATTGTAGAGTATGTGCGAAAGAATGCAAACTGGCAGCCTCCTCGTAAGGATCCTCAGATGGGATACTCCATGATCGTGCCTCAGAGTGAACAGAAGTTTAAGTAACTGCGGATCATCCGCTGACAAAAAATGTACTGACTATGACCAGCAGAAATGGCTTATATGAGTATATTATATAAGACTCTTATAGCAATATACATTTATATCATAACATGTATATCAATTATGAATGCATCTAGTCCAACCAACTAATGCAACAAGTAGTGTATGCATGAATGTATGCACATATGTATGTCCCGTGTAAAACCCCATTGTATGAATTCGTTGTTTGAAAACGGTTATAGTCCAGCAAAAACATTTGACCTGGTTCTCTATAACCTTGGCTCTTGATACCAATCTGTAACACCCCCAAATTGGGTCGCAGCGGAATAAGGGTCCGGGGCGTGTTACTTCATAGATCAATAACACAAGATATATATAGAACGACCAAAAAGTCATTTGAAAATGATACATTGGATTTAACAAAGTAATTGTTACATAAGCCCGAAGCTTAACTTGTTCACTTGATCAAAATACAAAGATTTTCAGCCCATAACAGATAACAAAATGAAATGCGACAAAATCTTTAATGCATGACATCCAAATCAAAACCACCAATGTATCCATTGCACCTCGTGCCTATTGATCCCCTAAAAAACATTGCTTTAAAACGTCAACAATAATGTTGGTGAATTCATAGGTTTGATAAATCATATATTGTAGGACCACAAGATTTCCCAAGTGTATGATAATGCAACAGATGCAGACATCATATAAATGTAATTACGTTGCTTGCAAGAAGCTTCATGACACTATGCTTGACGTGTATGGATGCCAAATTAATGGCCTACTTTTCCCGTGGTGATGTTCTAACCCGCAACATCAATATTCTGACATGGTCATACGGTTCGTTTCCCTAGGATAGCGTAATCACCCTAACGGGGTTGTCAAACCCAATAATCTATTATATATACAATCGCAGCTCGTAAATTAACAGTTCATGATAATGGGCTCAGATTGGGTTATCGCTACTTAGGCAACATGTAATCATAATGTGAAACTTAACCACTTGTGTCCAGTTGTAAAACATTGCATGTTTTTCACCCCAAAAACTTTGTAAAACAAAAGCATGTAAAACGTGGGGCTATGAACTCACCTTTAGTGAGCAAATACCAAATGTATCACAAATAGTGCGTCACGCAAATCGATCAGATGCAACCTATTTAAATTAAGGTCGTATAAGTACCGAGTACTTTAATCAATAACATTGAATATAATCCTATAGTTGTTACATCGTACTATCGTTCGGGCTATCATAATTAAAGAGGTCATGACATGACGTACGAGGAGTTAGGACACTTTAAATCGTAAATCCAACAACTCGTCGATACGCCATCCGAAGAGGCCTCATTATGAAACTCCCTAGTAATATAGTACTTTGATAACCACATAATATTCTATATAGCTCAATCACCAACTAATGGTTTTGGTAAAATTGTGTTTAATAAGTAAAAACGTTTATAATTACCGTTTTAGTAAAACTGGCGTAACTTTCACGTTTTAAGCCCGATTCCCGCGTTTCTTATGCCCATCTTTTCGTATCAAGACGAGTTATCATAAATTGACATTTTCGAATTTCGGACCTACTGGTGAACAGTAAAAATTACTGTTCACTAGTAATCAGACCTTATGTAAATTTTTATCGAGATTAATTGTCAAAAACCCGTAAACTCGTATTTTACTTTCGTTATAGCTTGGTTTTTAGTGATTCTTTGTCGAGGACGTTCCTCGTAATGAAAGTTCTATATAATTTTATGAGGTTTTTACAAAAATATAACTTTCTGTCATAAATAGTACTTTAATAAAAATTAGTTTTATAAAAGTATTAGTTATCATAACTCGCGAAAATTCATAACTCGTTCGTTATTAATTAGAAAAATTTTACGATTCTTAACATTTTGGATCCTAAAAAATGTGTTATTTGTTAAAAATATCCCCACATGGCTGTTTATAGATTTTTATAAAAATTTTTTTATAAAAATACTTTACAACTCCGTTATTAACGAATAACTCGTTTTTAACGTAACTTTTTCGTTAATATAATCCGGTTTAACAAAAGTTTCTACCTTTCGGAAATCGTCGTGAAAATGTAATATCTTATAAAAATATAAAATGATATGTTTAAAATTGATTTGGACAGAAATGTTTGTGATAGTTTTGTTAAGTCCAAAATTAAGTCTTGTTTCCTTGTTTTCATCTTATGACTTTTAAACCACAAATCTTATATTTTATATTTATCATATATATTACATGTATATTATGTCCATAGTCCTTTTATTGTCCCTTTGTCCAAATATTACAAGTCTTTTATCTTACATAATAAACATAACTATTTATAAAAATCCATAAATCACTATTTTGTCCATAATCATATTTATACATAACCAAGTGTGTACAAGTGTATTTCTTCCAAGATAACTTTATTTTAGTGTTCAAGTAACATTAATATGAGTCCATAATTAATATTAACATGTCTTATGTATTTCTTTATCTTGAAACATATTATGAAACTATAAAAACCCTAATTAACCCATAATCATTTTCATGTTTAACCAAGAGTGTAAATCACTTGTGTGACCATTTTAACATGATGTCATTAACATCATAAGGTATATAAAAGTGTACATTATGATGACAACAAATAAAAACTTCTTTTTACATGTTAATAATCCTAAATGGTGATTTAAGCTAAATAGAATAATCATATGCATAAAAATGAAAATTATAAGAACATAAAGAGTTCAAGTAAACCTTATGAGGTATGATGATGATGATAAGCAAGTGCTAAACCCTTGTTTAGCCACAAAACCAAAGCTTGCACAAATAAAAACCCTTGTTTACTTAACAAAACCCTAGCTTCCTTTTTCTTGCTTAATACTTGGAAATGCTTAGCCAATGCTTGGAAATACCTTAGAATGTCTTATAATGGATGTGTATAGGAGTGTATGGGTTGTAGAAAAATTGCTATGGGTTTGGTTGGGTGCTTGCTTGATGCCGTGAGCTATAGAGAGGAAAAAGGGAAGAGTTTTTTATTTTTGCTAAGTGTTTAAGCATGTATGTGCTATCTCTCTTATGTATATATGTATATAAGGAGTAGATCTAGTCAAGGGAACATGTTATGGTCTTAGGGATGGTCATGGTCATGGTCTTTAGTCAATTAGACAAGGTATGGTGTGGCATTAATGAGGTATGGTGTTCTTTTGACCAAATGGAAGAGTTTCCTTCATTTTTCATGTATATCTTTGTATATATTGCAAGAAATTCGGCATTATAGAGCCATACATGATATATTTGAGTAAATTTTATGTATTGGGTATAAAAGTGGGTATTTGTTGAAGCGCAGAAAAGTTTTGGTGGTTCCGGGAGTGCCTAAACGCAATTTATCGCGAAACGTATACACTTTACGTATCCGATAAAAATAAAATGAACAAAGTTAATAATTATTCTCAAAATAATTATATAACCCTTGCTTGATGTAAACATTTAATTGTTTGATGCCCGTTTACATTGAACGCTAATTTTTAGCTTACACGATTAAAACTTAATTTATGAAATTACAAGCAAATGCGTACAACGCTAAAAATAAATAGTAGATTTATCGACGTCGTCAATGACTCGAAAACACAGGGTGTTATAGAAGATATAACCAACTTGCAAAGTTGTAGACGACCCACAAAGGACAAGGATTTATTCTTCCAATCACCAATTCAATTCTTAGTGTAAAACCCAAAAATTTGAATTTCATTTCATTTTGTTAATTTGAAATATAACCTGAAATTTAATAATAAGTATTTGGAATTAAAACCTTAGGTTATAATTAATTGTGTATTATTAAGTTATAATATAAGATATATAGTTTTAAAAAATATATATACAATTCCTTAATTTATGTATATAAATCCGCCCCCCCCCCCCTAGGAATATATTTTGATTTTGTTATTTTGTTTATTTACTTTTCTTTTTTTTATAAAACCTATTTTAAGAAATAAGAGTAAAAAGGTTTTTAGCAAATATTGTGTAATCTTCAAAAATAAAAATAAAATATTTTGTTCCCCCTCTTTTCCTTCATTTAGGCCGGCCCCTATGGGGCATTATTTATCAAAATCTTTTATTTTTGAAGCTTAGCTTATTTTAGGAAAAGAGTGTAGGAAAAAGGAGGTCAAATCTTTTAATTTTTCAAGAAAGTTATTTGTGTCTTCCCCTCCCTTTTCTTCTTATATAGCCGGCCATATTCACTCCTCTCCACCATTATTATCTCAAAAACTTTACTCCAAAAACTTGGGTATTCATCCATAGAAGTTGCAAGGAGGGAGAAGGTGCAGGTGGTTCCGGTTGGTTATTCAAGTTTTGGTGCTTGTGGTGTAATTCTTTGGTGTTCTTGGTATAATTCTTTGGTGTTTTTGGTGTGGTGTTCTTGTTCTTGTATCCATCTTAATCTTCGTAAGTATTCCATGTCCCTTGTTTCATCTTTGTATTCCATGATTCACATATGAAGTTTTCATAAGAACCTAAAAGATTATAAAGAAAACATGTGTTCTTAATCTTGTTAAATTGTAGGGCTTAATCTTGTTAAAATGGTGTAATAACCTGTAATGAAATCCTAGATATCATTAATGGTGTAATTAATAAGAAACTACAAGATTAGAAACCTTAGGGTTTGTTTTTATTGGTGAAAGTTAGGGTTTTTATGTTTAAAATTTTCGGGCAGATTTGTCATGTTACAACGGGGTGTATCTTGGTGATAAAAACGAGTTTTGACATGATTCTTAAGCCTAAAGTTAAATTCAAGGAGTCTATTTTTCTTGTACAATCCATGCTCATGTCAATTGAGGTCGGGAAGTTCGATTATAGCTTTTATAAATTTAAGTGGTCAATCTGGAATTTCTATCCGAAAAATTCAGTAGTAAGTATTTAATTTTAAATTCTCAAGAACCGTAAGTGAGTTAGCCTATAAAATAGATTGGTAAATCTTCCTGATATAGCTACAAACCCATAATTTTTTCCAGAATTCTGATGTTGTCTAAGATCGTTTTATGCGTCAACTTTTAGAAGGTTCTGTAGAATCAATTTCAGGATCAGTGTTTGGTAACAAAGGGAAACGGTGATTAAACTTGGAAATAAAATCAACCAAAAATAGGGATATATTAGACATATATAGGAACCTCTGTAATTTTTGGTATATTTTTTTAGAAGTGTAATTATGGGTCTTTAGCTTGGAAACTTACTTTAAAAACAAGACAAATTCAAAAATTTTAGAAACCCTGGAATTAGTCACTTTAACTCTATATATGGTCAGTATCAAGTGAAAACTAATAAAATAGAAATAGATATCCCGTCCATTTAAATACATTAGATATATATATATATATTATATAAAAAAATATATATATCTATAATATATATATCTATATTATATATATATAGTATATAGATATTATAATATATATATATATATATATTATATATAAAATTATATATATAAGAATATATATATATATATAATATATAGATATAAATAAAATAATATTATATAATATAATATATATATATATATATAATATATATATATATATATATATATATATATATATATATATATATATATATATATATATATAAATATATAAATATATATATATATATAAATATATATATATAAATATTATATAAATATACGTAAATAGATAAAGAAGATACTCATAATAGTATAAATAGTATTTTTCGACGGGTCAAGAAACGGAACTTTTTAACAAAGTGTCCTTAAAAAACCTCCCAGGGTCGTTTTCCCTCGACGAAGTGTGAATTAAAAATCGGTTAAGTTCGTGATCGCGCGTTTTGAATGGGTAGAAAGATTTTGATTTGGGTTACTAAATCCTACTCGACATAATGATAAAGTAAATAAAAGCATATAAACTAGCAAAACAATTAAACTAGTAAAACATTAAACGATTACTAAAAACTAAAAATTATATAAAATAGAAAATGTTTGCTAAGTGACGTGAAATGTTCATCAAGTACAGGCTTAGGTTTAACAAATAAAAATCCTTAGAAGACAAGTTTAAAGAAATTAAATTACAAGTAAAGTAAAAAGCTCTTTAAAATAAATGACCAGTATTTAAATTGCATAAAAAGTAAATGATGGTATGTAAATTGAAAAATACTAATGACTAATAATTTTTTAAATCTTTTTAAACCAGCACCTAAATTCCAAATCACTAATCACTTAACAAACACTAATAAATCTACTCACTATTCATAATGAAATTCAATTTATCGAACATAAAATAAATCTACACTAATCATGGCATAAATCAAATATGCAAACATAATATGAAACAATAAAATAAAACTATGCTAAGTATTGAAAAGGGATTAGAAAATGGAACCGAATTGGAGACCCGCAATTAAACGAATACCACCCGATTTATTTAGCTAAAGTAAATAGTCAAATTCAGTCTAGCTAAATAAATTCTTAAGCTCCACGCCTCATGAGTAGACCGGTACCAAGAGAAGAGCAACAAAAAGACATAAACTGTTAATATGAAACAGTTACTACAATTCAAATTTTAAAATCTCTAAACTAGTACTACTACACCGTTAGCCCGAACTTAAACGAAGCCCAATAGAAACTACAACACTAAACATGGCCCAACAGATCAAATGAAGCCCAGGAATTAATGAAACACAATAAACCAGACGTAGCCTCATATACAAATTCTACAAACCAAACAAACGTGGCCCTATAAATGTGGCCTAGTTCAATTTAATCATCAAACCAAACGTGCTACATGAAAATTTATACAAACAAAACGCATTCAGATTCTTTCTAATAAGCACGAGTCAAATAAGCCGAAGTAAGTATAATGATTAAGCACCTCAAATAAGCAAAAGAGATTTTAAATAAGCACTACAATTATTGTCACTTAACTAGAACTTGAATCAAAACACTTAATAAACTAAAACTAGCATATTTCTATAAAACAAATTAGATTCTTTAAGCTATACGAAATTTAAGTCAAATAGGCAACGATAATCACCATTAAGCTAACGAGAACATCAACTAGGTGTTTAAACAAACCAAAAGCATTTCAACGACTTATATTTAAACTCGATATAGCAAATAAGATCGTAAAACTTCAACTTAGCAATTTAAGCTCATGTAAAACCAATTAAGCTAAATAGAAGCTTATGATAACAGAAACTAAGAGCTCCTAATAACAAAAACGAAACAAGCACAATAATAAGCTATTTTCGAGCTTATTGTAGCTTATTATTTTGAAAAGTGTTTAAAAATTCTTGATAACGAATCAAATAAGCTTGGAGGGCTTGTAGGAGTCATTATCTAAGCCTTTAAGAACTTTTGAAAATAATAAGCGGAGAAAATAAGCACGAAAAATCAGCTTATAGAATAAGCTAACACGAAATGAGATTTGACGAAAGATTAAGTAAATAAAAAGCAAAACGAGACCTTTAATCAACTTCAAACGATATTCATTACATCATATTAATAAGCTTGAAAAATAATTTGATTACAATAAGCATAAAATCTGAAATAAGCTATTACAAATCTAAAATAAGCTAAAAAAACTAAACTAAGAAAAAATAAAAAAATAAAAAACTCTCTCAAGTGAGGGGGTGGCGAGTTGATTTATATTGGGTGAGAAGGGGTGAAAATGTAAATTGTATCCAATCATTATGTCATAAATTTGCCAATCATTGGCCTTGATTGAGAGTCACACGGATCGCCGCTTGCATACATTTGATCCAGCCATCACAAAGTCGCCACGTGGCCAATATTATTGCTTCATTACTACGCACTTAATAATATCTGTTGGATCAACTTTTGCAAATGAAATTGAGATATATGTTTTGCTATGCCACGCGTCGAATTGCCATTTGTTCTTCCAACCCTTAGTGCGCAAACACGTGATGTAACTTGAATTAATTTTGAGCACGTGAGGTCTTCATTTGCTTTTAGTGCTCGGTCATGTGAGGTTTTTGGAATTAATTTCCTTGTCACGTGACAATGATGTCACATACGTCATCTCACAATATATACATCATATTAATTTCTTTCTTGATGGGCTCTTAATTGGGCTTATGCCATAATGGGCTGGCCCGACCCATTTAAATAGGTTACGGGCTGGCTCATTAAGATCCGAGGGCACCGTTGGTCTCGTGCTCTTTCCGATCCCGTGCTCGGTTTTGTCTGCTTTGCCTTTGTTTTTGTTCATTTCTTTAATATCCGTACCTGCACATACACAAACACAAAAACAAGCATATATTTGCCATTTTTATTATGTTTTTGGTCTTTTGGGTTCGTTTTTCAAGGTAAAAGGTATGTATAAAATAGCAAATACCAAATTCCCCCATACTAAGGTATTGTCGTGTCCTCACGCAATGCTATAAGTAAGCACTTAGAAAACTAAGAATCTTGATCCCCCTCGACTAATTACCTCGAAAAGTAGCTAAGTGTTCATCGAGGTGAATTAAAGAATCAAGAGTTTAGAGAAGCCCCATTTTTACCATTATTGAAGATATACGCTCATTACCACTAATATTTATTTTATTTTTTTTTTTTATATTTTAGCAACTAACTAATTTGACTTTCGTTATTTTCATAACCATTAGGGATCATAGAACAAGATGCATTTCGATCCGAAAATGCCCCCAAAAAGGATAAATTTATCGTCCCCGACTTTTCACTCGCTTCAAACCAAGCTTAAAACGAAATCACAGTTAAATATCAGTTAAGATGCTAACACTACTCATATTTGCAATTTGTGATCTTTTCACTCCCGACAATTATATATCTTAGGTGAATGTGCTATTTTGAATTTCAACCATGGATCAACATTTTGCAAAATTCTATGCTTCACGTTCCACCTGAGAATAATGAATTTGAAGGCGAGATCATCCCATGTAGCGACTTTCGTCTCGGCACATCCCAACCTTGCGGCTAAGTGACCAGGCTTTTGACACCCCACAGAGACTAGTATCGGGACTCACGGACCTTAGGTTTCAAAAACTCTTAGGTTTCCCGAATATTCATAGCTTATAAAATAGAATAGTCAAAGTTCAAAAGCATATTTGAATTTAACAAAAAGAAATCTATTTATTAATTTAAACTTAATATTAAACATTTATGCAATTGTAACCCTCGACCTTTTAGAAGGCTGCAACATCGGTTGTGAGCCGGCAAGATGCAGCAAACTTTTATCAGTCTCGGATTTTTATTCTTACTGAGCTTTTTTTAAAAGACTACCACATCGGTTGTGAGCCGGCAAGAGGTAGTAAACTTTTATCAGCCCACAGCTTTTTTTTTTTTTTTTTATCATTTTATCATTTTTTTAAGAGTAGAGAAGACTTCTTTTAAAAAAAATTCAAGTATAAGTTTGAACTAAGACTAAATTTTTTTGATATATATTACATAAAAATTGTTGATTTAAGTTTAATCTCCAAAAACAGCACGTATATTAATCTGATTAGGATCTTATGGGAGAAAAAGCCACAAATTACAAACATGAGCTCTTAAGATTTCCAACTAATCCTTGTTTAGCATCCCACTCATACTTAACTCTATTATTTTTCGTTCTTCGCGAATTTCTGCGAACGCTTAGCCTAAAAGTTAAAAAAACAAGCTAGAGCTCAATACGCTCGATCGAGTCAAAATTTACTCTTATTCTACCCAACAGGAAAGTCAAAATTGTGACAAAACACTTATTTTATTTTTTTTTAATTTTTAATTTTTTTCATTTTTTTGAAATTTTGGTGGTAAAAACGGGATTACGTGAAAACAACGGCTGTAGGCACAATCAAATCGAAGATCCCCCCCATACTAGAATTAAACATTGTCCTCAATGTTTTAAGAAGGATCTCTACGTAAATCCTAAGCCGTTTATTAAGTATGCTTAAAGATAAACGTTAGTCGATAAGATTTGGATATCGGATTCCCAAATGAAGCTGAGGATTTGAAGCTCTTATGATCGAAGGACAAAGCCACGAGCACGAGAGTCATCACAATCCGAGAAATCCTGGATAATAAACCATAAAACACAAAACACGGATTATAACACCCTGTGTTTTCAAGTCATTGACGACGTCGATAACTATGCTATTTACTTTTAGTATTGTACGCGTTTGCTTGTAATTTCATGAATTAAGTTTAAATCGCGTAAGCCAAAAATTAGCGTTCAATGTAAACGGGTCTCAATACCCGGTGGTATTGATTTATCACCATCAAGAAAAATGTCAATCTCCTCCATAAGAGAGTCACTATCCTCGGACCGGGATAGGAGATGGAGAGAAAGACTCGGTAGGATTTTCAGAATTAAATTCAAATTTAGTGAGTTAATATAATTTAAATTTAAATGTATGAAAAATATAAAATCGTTGATGTATATTATAATAATATGTGTAATTAGAGATTTCTAGTATATAATAGAAAAATTTATTTTTTATAGTAAGTTACATAATTATCACACAGCCCAACTAAATAACAACCCCTACAAACACAGTATATGAAATCACAAGCAGACCTAATCTAAGCAACGACACCGAACCTCTTGGTCCTTACAATAACAACAAACCAAAACGCAACCGACCACACAAAAACCCAATAGCCCAACAACAAGACACAACATTACACCCAATCCAAAATTAAGATCCCGAACTAAGAACATAAACCACAGCAAACCGAACTCCCAAATATCCCCAACCCACCCAACCCCAAACAAAGCATCCGCGAAAAACAACATACCAAAACTCACACAAACCAACCCACAAACCCAAACAAATACAAACATTAACACACAACAAAAGGAAAAACCCACAAGCACCCATTGTTACCACAACCCAAATTAAGAAAACCCCATGTGGAACGAACCCCATCATACAAACCGCACAACTCAATGAAAAAACCCCACCCAAATAATCACTCACAAAACTATTCACCCAAAACCTAAACAAACCTAATAAGAACCTTCAAAAAATAACACCATAACACACAATCCAATCGAACCAAGACCTACCAAACATTACTGCCACCTATATCCCAACCGACCTCCCCAACCCAACAAAATACCAACCCAACTCCTACCACATACATGGGTTGCCACCCACGAAACGCTTATTTTTGTTAACCGAGTCCTGAGCCTGACTCGACCCCGAATTCATTGGTCCATAGGGGAGCAAGTGGAAGATAAAATCTCCATCGGACTTTCATTCAAGTGGTTTGGATAAACATTGTTTTTCATGAAAGTTTCACTCCGATGAGATACACCTGGCATAAAAGAATGACATGGAGATGCCGGGGTCAAAAATGGTATCTTCATTCCCAGAGGAGAGAAGATCTGGAGGAGCAATGGGATACGTGAGAAAAGAAAGAAAGATCCATACAACATATGCCAAGAGAGGAGACTAGGCATCCTCGAATGGTAAATTCACTTTTGTTGTAGAAGAAACGTTCTCACGAATCACGGGGTCAACAATACTAGTCAACTCACCCGGATCAGGTTCACTTTTAAAATAGAAACAATCATACTCCGATGGAGATATGATATGAGCGAGTTCACCAAAGAACTCCTCATGATAACAGTCACTCCTATCGGCAGGAGGACACTGATTTATCGAAAGATCAAAGATGAACGAATTATATTGAGAAAAATCAGCATGAGTAGTGGTACTGCCACTACTCTTTTCTTCAACATGATCGTCATCGAGATAGAAAGCTTCATAATTCGGAAAAGAATAATCAGAACAAGTAGTGGTACTGCCACTACTATTCTCTTCAAAATCAAAGCAGAAAGTTTCAGATTCAGGTAAAGAATTATCAAAGGTGTTAGTCTCCTCCAAGAAAAGGTTAGGAAATGTAGAGGGAGACTTGGTCACAAAACTAGAAGATAGAGGTGGATTATCTTTTAATGCTTCGATCTTAGCAATAAGAAGATTGATTTTCGATAATTTTTCATGAAGAACATCGTCCTCAATCTCTCCATCTTCCGGGATAACACTCTCCACCACCTCTAAGCTGACGATCTCAGCATCAGGAGGTGATGCATCGACATAATCGATATCCTTACCGTAGGGAGAATCGTCATCACTCGAAGTAGAATCATCGTTGAAATCGACGACAATCTCAGAGTGTTCTTTGAAAGCTTCAAGAGGGGTAGGATTGTTACAAAGAGGCACATCACACATACTGTCGGGAATACCCTCGGACTCACTTGGGATCAGGACAAGGTTCTCAACACTAGACTTTATTACTTCGTCCGATTTCGTTGCCGGAATAGCGTCAAGATGCTCATCCTCCATTATGAGAGAGTCAACGGGCTCCTCGGTTGATAAAACGGGTGTGATTGCAATGGTATAGTCCTCGTCATCATCATAGCAAATGGGAATCTTCCAATATCGATCTTTAGCCGCTTGATCTTCCGCGATTCGCCTTTCTTCTTCCTTCTTTTGCATAATTTGACCAACCATATCACATATGGATGTCATTTGCTCAATGATCTTATTTTGAGAATTTAGAAGCTCATTTTGAGCATTGAAGATTGTATGATTGACGGTATATTGTGGGGGTTGAGTTTGGTCAAAACCGGAATAATTATAATTATAACATGGATTAGGTTCGTAATAATTCATCGGCTGACATTGAAAAGTCTCGTAAGGACCCCCACAATCTTCACAACAAGGATATTGTTGTGGAAAACTCAGTGAAGTTTATGGAAAATAATCAAAGTTTTGATTAAAACACGGGTCCTGATTGTAAACAAACGGGACTTGAGGTGGACAATCGTAACCGTAATGAGAATCGTTCCCACATAACTCACAAGAGTATGGTACGTATTGGGGTTTTGGAGGGTGGTTTGCAAAACTCGGAGAATCGTTAGAAAAGTACGGAGTTGAAAAATTGATTTGTGTTCCATTTCCAATAGTACAATGAAAACAAACTCCATCATATTCATTACAATCACATTGTTGGCATGTACCCAAAAAACATTGTTGTTGCAAACTTTGCAAATTTTGTAGGATCTCATTAAGGTTTTGATTGTAGCATGGTTTCAAATTAGAGATAATCGGAATTTGCGGTGGACAATTGTAACCATAATGAGCACCTTTCCCACAAGACTTACAAGTACATTGTTGACAAAAGATATCGTCTAACGAATCCCCACACTCGTAACAACAATGATGGTCGATTAGTGGAGGACTTTGTGAAGAATTTACACCAGGGTCCTTTTTGACAACAAATGACTCTCGAGGAGCATTAACAATGTTGGTATCGTCATCGGATGACTCGGAAGTGTTTAGAAGGTCTTGCTAAATTCCATTTTCATGACAAATTGTAAACCAAACTTCCTTTAATTTCTTTCGCCATAGAGCACATCCTTGATAATTTGGACCTTTAATCGGGTTTCCACACTTAGGACAATCACGAAGGGGTTGTTGAGATGAGTCGAGGATACAACAATATCCTTTATTATACAAAGATCCACAAGACGAACACTCTTTAATCGTGAAAAGGGGATTCAAACGATAATCGAGTGAGGCCATAAGAATTAAACAATATAGAGGGTTAAGAAAAGAATTAAATGGATAAGAAGAAAAAGAAGATTATTTTTGGTTTTTTAAACAACATATTTTATTAAAGGACAAAACGAGATCGATTAACTTAAACCTAATAATCAACAAGCTTCACGGTAGCTCTCTAAAAGTGTTTAACTTTCAAAGGTGAGCCGTATATCGCAAGTGACACAAAAAGCAAGTTTTTGAATCTTTGGTTTGGGAAGTTATTAATGGATAATACTTCAGTTGAAAGTATTATTTGTTGGTGTTCTTTTACCGACTTGTTATTTTCTATTTCTTTTTATTGACAATAATTTTTTTTTCTTGTTTTTATTTATCTTATACTAATACTAATTAAAGAAAATAAAATATATTTTTGTGTTTTATATTTATAAATAAAAGAAAATAATCACAAACGGGAAAATTAACTTCACGAGGGAATGGTCTTCAAACACTAATCTTCGAACGAAACATGATAATCGTACACACTTCCCCGGCAACGGCGCCAAAAATTGATCCATCCTTTTTAATACATACATATATATATAAATTATATAAATTATTTAAATTATAAAAAATTAATAAATATATATATTATTATATACATATATATATATATATATATATATATATATATATATATATATATATATATATAATACGTAATAATAAGGAAGATAATCAATAATAGTATAGATAGTATTTTCCGTCGGGTTCTAGAAACAAACTTCTAACCAAAGTTGTTTCAAAAACCTCCCGGGTCGTTTTTCCTCGGCGAAGTGCGAATTGAAAATCGGAAACGTTCGTGATCGCGCGTTTTGAATGGGTAAAAAGTTTTTGGTTTGGTTTTCTAAAATCTACTTGACATAATGATAAAGTAAATAAAAGCATAAAAATGAGCAAAGCAATAAAAACAATTAATCATGTAAAGCATTAAACGATTCTTGAAAACTTAAAAAAAATTATAAAATGGAAAATGCTTGCTAAGTGACGTGAAATGTTCATTAAGTGCGGGTTTAGGTTTAATGAATTAAAATCCTTAGAAAACAAGTTTCAAGAAATTAAATGACAAGTAAAGTGAAATGCTCTTTAAAAATAAATGACAAGTATTAAAAATGCATTAAAAGTAAATGACGGAATGAAAATTGGAAAATACTAATGACTATTAATTTTTTTTTTGTTAAATGGATAAGAAGAAAAAGAAGATTATTTTTGGTTTTTTGAGTTTTTTAAACAACATATTTTATTAAAGGATAAAACGAGATCGAATAACTTAAACCTAATAATCAACAAGCTTCACGGTAGCTCTCTAAAATTTTTACTTTTTTAGAGGTGAGCCGTATATCGCAAGTGACACAAAAGGCAAGTTTTTAAATCTTTTATTCGAGTTGGGAACTTATTATGGATAATACCTCAATTGAAGGTATTATTTGTTGGTGTTCTTTTACCAACTTGTGATTTTTTATTTTTTATGGACAAATTTTTTTATATTTTTATTTTTTTGGTTTTTCTTGTTTTTATTTCTTTCTTTTTTTGCACTATTCTATAAGTCAAGTAATGAACTCGCTTAGCCCACCACATACTTAAATCCTAGATCCAATTCACAGCCCAACTTAGTTTCAAAACGTGGCCTAGTTCTAATGAAGGTCCAAGAGGTGAAAAAAAACACAAGCCCAATTTAAACTTTTTAATACCAAACACAGCCTAAATTTCTACAAACCAAACGAATAAGCATCAGTCAAACAAATCGAATAAGCCAAAGCACCAATAAGTATTTAAATTAAACCACAAGAATTCAAACAACTTAATTTGATAAGGCATCAAGTATTCAAATTAGGTTGGACAGAGTCCACATGTATTTGATAAACAAATTAACTTAATTAAGACGCTATGCATTTTCAATGAGCATTAATCATTTAATAATCACTACAATGTAGCAATCATTTTTTAAGCTAAGAAGATTAGACATGTTAAATTATCTCTTTTAATTAATCATTAGAATTAGAACCATTTCAATAAGCTAGAACGATTAAAAACAAGATCTAACTTAATCTACTTAATAACCAAACACAAAATCGAAATAAGCACAAAAATAAATTAATAAGCAAACGAAAAACAACATCTACGAATCTTATAACACTTAAACTTTCCAACTGATAGTTGAATAAGCATACAAAAGTTCAATCTAACAATATAAGCTCACTCTAAACCAAATAAGCTTTTTAGAAACTATTTGTAGCAAAAAACAAGAACTTCTAATCAATCAAAAACTTATTAAGCACAATAATAAGCTAAACTCGAGCTTATTCTAGCTTATTATTTCGGAAAGTAGTTAAAAACTTTTGAGAATGATTCGAATAAGCTTTAAGGGCTTTTAGGAGTCATTTTCTAAGCTTTTAAAAGCTTTTGATAATATTAAGCCGTGTGAATAAGCACGAAACACAACTTATTGAAAAGGCTACACGAAGAAAAATAGAAACGAGAAAATAAGAACCAAATAAGCAAAACGAAATCTTCAATAATCTTCAAACCATTCTTATTACATCATCTTAATAAGCACTCGAAATAAGCCAGTACAATAAGCAACAAAACTGAAATAAGCTATAACAAATCTAAAATAAGCTAAAAAAACTAAGACTAAAACTAAAACAAATAAAAGACTAGGTGATAAAAATTAGGAGGCGAGACAGTACATTTTATAAGCCCCCCCAAAGATGAGGGGGTCATATGTAAATTTGAGACTATTCATTTGAGGGGGAAAATAAGTATCGAATCATTGGCCTTATTCCTCGATACACGGATGTAATGTAATGTAGAGAATTGATCCACCACGGTCTATGATCGCCACTAGTGGCCATTATGTTGCTTCCATCTAACGCCAGTTTTTCGTCCGCTTGATTTCATTTTGAAATGAATTTGAAAGTAAAAGTTGGCTTCACCACATGGCAACACACAATTCAATCCTTTTCCATTTAGTAGTGCTGCGGTCACAGATTGGGATTTTTTTAGGTTTATTTTCTTGAACATTGATGGTGACCAAAAGCCGACGTCATCCTCTTCATTTTTTCTTTAATTTCAAACTTCTTGATTCCATCTTAGGCTTATATAATTGGGATTAATTAACAATGGTCTAGCCCAGCCCATTTAAATGGGTTATGGGCTGGCCCAATAAAACCCGAAGGCACCGTTGAACTTGTCTTCTCGCGCTCTGTCCGATCCCGTGCTCCGTTTTGTCTGCTTTGTTTTTATTTTTGTCCTTTTGTTACTATCCGTACCTGCACATACACAAAAACAAAAACAAACATATATTTGCCATTTTTATTATGTTTTTGGTCTTTTAGGTTCGTTTTTCAAGGTAAAAGATATGTATAAAATAGCGAATACCAAATTCTCCCATACTAAAGTATTGCCGTGTCCTCACGCAATGTAATAAATACGCACTCAAAACTAAAAATTCCAATCCCTCCAAACTAATCACCTCAAAAAGTAGCAAAGTGCTCATCTAAATGTATTAAGGAATCAATAGTTTGAAAAGCTCTGTTTTTACCATTTTTTTTAAATGTATACACTCATTCCTACTAATATTTTTGATTTTTTTGATTTTTTTTTATTTTAGCAACTAACTAATTTATTTGACTTTCGTTATTTTTATAACCGTTAGGGATCATAGAACAAGATGCATTTCGATTCGAAAATGCCTCAAAAAGGATAAATTCATCGTTCCCGATTTTTCACTTGTCCAACTAAGCTTAAAACGAAATCACCGTTTAAATAAAAGTTAAGATGCTAACACTACTCATATTTGCAACTTGTGAACTTTTCACTCAGACAATTATTTATTTATCTTAGGATGAGTCGTGCCATTTTGAATTTTGAACCTGGATCAACGTTTTGCCTAAAATACTTTCTTCACGTTCCACCTGTGATATAATTGAATCTTGAAGGCGAGATCATCCCATGTAGCGACTTTCATCTCGGCACATCCCAACCTTGCGGCTAAGTGACCAGGCTTTTGACACCCCACAGAGACTACTCACGGACCATAGGTTTCAAAAACTCTCAAGTTTCCCGAATATAGCTTATAAAATAGAGTAGTCAAAGTTTAAAAGCATATTTGAATTTAACAAAAAGAAATCTATTCATTAATTTAATTATTAGACATTTATGCAATTGCAACCCTCGACCTTTTAGAAGGCTGCAACATCGGTTGTGAGCCGGCAAGATGCAACAAACTTTTATCAGTCTCGGATTTTTATTCTTACTATGGGTTTTCTTTAGAAGACCTTCCACATCGGTTTGTGAGCCGGCAAGAGGTAGTAAACTTTTATCATCATTTTTAATTTTTTATTTTTTTATTATTATTTTTTATAATAATAATATTTTTTATTTATTTTTTTTATTTATGTTTAATTTTTTAATTTATTATCATTATTTTTTTTACTTTATATAGAGAAGACTTCTTTTTGAAAAATTCAAGTATAAGTTTAAACTAAGACTAAAATTTTTGCTATTTATATTACATAAAAATTATTGATTTAAGTTTAATTTCCAAAAACAGAACGTATATTAATCCGATGAAGAGCTTATGGGAGAAAAAGCAACAAATTACTACATGGAGTCTTAAGATTTCCCAACTAATCCTTGTTTAGCATCCCACTCATACTTAACTCTATCATTTTTCGTTCTTCGCGATAATCGCGAACACTTAGCCTAAAAGTTAAGGAACAAGCTAGAGCTCAACACGCTCGATCGAGTAAAAATTTACTCATACTCTACCCAGCAGGAAAGTCAAAATTATGACAAAAACACTTATTTAATTTTTGAAAAATTTTAAAAATTTTCATATTTTTGAAAATTTTGGTGGTAAAAACGGGATTTGCCGTGAAACAACGGCTGATTAGGCCACAATCAATTCTCTGATTCCCTCATTACTTTACACTACACATTGTCTCAAATGTGAGACTATGTCACCCCATACTAATTTCAAGGCATATTCAAGTATAAGGGTACTCTAGCAACATCTAAAGCCATTTATTTAAGTATTGCTAAAGATTTAACGATAATCGATAAAATTAAGGATATTGGATTCCCTAATGAAGCTGGGATATGAACGCTCGAACTGTTATGATATGACAAAACCATGAACACGAGAGGCTTCAAAATTCGGGCAATCCTGGACAATAAACAACAAAAACACAAGCAAACGATGATGGAAGAGGCGAGCCTCCTTCACATACAACAAAAAAAACTTATTAGCCAAATAGAAAGAAGATGGGGGGGATTGGATAAAGCTTGGGTTGCCACCCACGAAGTGCTTATTTTTGTTAACCGAGTCTTGAGCCTGACTCGACCCCAAATTCATTGGTCCTTGGGGAAGAATTTGGAAAAGAAAAATCTCAATCGGGCGTTCATTAATGTTTGGATTAAACAATTAATTGAACATGAAAGTTCCATCCCGAAGAGATGCCACCGGAACTAAGTGGAGATGCCGGGGTCAAAAATGGTATCTTCATTTCCACAGGAGAGAAGATATGGTGGAGTAACGGGATACGTGAGAAAAGCAAGAAAGATCCATACAATATAAGCGAAGAGAGAATCACTAAAAAGTATGAAATCCAGATCCAGGTGAAGGGTAGGATGGGTGGGTAAAACATTAGGCACTTGAACTCTTGGTTCTCTTGTTGGGGAAAATATCCTCCACCACATCCATAGTTAGATTGCCAGCTCGGGCGCCATTTTTTAAGTAGATACCAATCATTCTCTGGTGGAGATATGATTTGTGAGCGAGTTCATCAGCGATAGTCCGCCTACATGATAAAAATACACTCCCATCGGTAGAAGAAACGATCGATAGAAAGATCAAAGATTGACGAATTCATATTGATAAAAAGATGCATGGAGTTAATGGTCACTGCCCACTACCCTTTTCTTTAATATGATCGTCATCGAGATTGAAAACTTCATAATCCGAAAAAGAATAATCAGAAGGAATAGTGGTACTGCACTACTATTCTCTTCCAAATCAAAGAAGAAAGTTTCAGATTCGGTTAAAGAATTATCAACGGTGTTAGTCTCCTCCAAGAAAAGGTTAAGAGACGTGGAGGAAGACTTGGTCACAATATCGGAAGATGGAGTGGGATTATCTTTTAATGCTTCAATGTTAGCAATAAGAAGATTGACATTCAACAATTTTTCACGAAGGATTGCGTTCTGTGATTGTTAGAATAATATCAGTATCAACCCCTCCAACTTCCGGGATAATGCTCTCCACCACCTCTAAGCTAACGATCTCAGCATCGGGAGGTGATGCATCGACATAACCGATATCCTCACCGTAGGGATAATCATCATTACTCGAAGAATAATCATTGTTGGAATTGATGATAGTCTCAGAATGTTCTTTGAAAGCTTCAAGAGGGGTAGGATTGTTACAAAGAGGCACATCACACATATTGTTAGAAATACCCTCGGACTCACATGGGATTTGGACAAGGTTCTCGACACTAGACTTTATTACTTCGTCCAATTCTGTTGCCGGAATAGTGTTAAGATGCTCATCCTCCATTATGAGAGAGTCAATGTTGATCCCACGCCTTGATCGATTCTTTATGATATAAAGAGTTTGTTACCTTGGAAGAATCCAAAATAACAAAGATTGAGACTTTGTATGTATTATCAAAGTGTTATGCGGAATCTAACACTTTGATTACTCTAGAGAAACTTATTAATGGAACAGTAATGACCTCTAATCTCACAATAAACACAAAAAATCACTGTTTAATATTATTAAATATTTCGAGTTACTCTTGATAAAGTACTAGGGTTTACACACCTTGAAGGCTATTACAAAGTCTCTAAATGTATCTCTAAAGTTCTATCTATCACTATCTCTAGGATCTCCTTTTATAAGAAATACAAGGAGCCCTTTTACAAATATAACTGCATATCTTATTAGGGAGTCGTTACAATTCAAAACTAAATATTCCGAAACACTCTCAATGATTCTTATCTCAGTTCATAGCTTGTCCAATTTAGCCAGTACAATCTCTTTCAACTAGCAGTATTAAATAAACATTGACAGTTCTAACTTAATTATGGCTAGTACTAACTTTGTTACTGGCTGGTACTAATCTTTAGTACTGATGGCAGTTAAAGTCATATGAAGATTTTATTCCTAACAAATCTACCGCTAAACTTGTGATGATTGTCCTTTAAATCATAAGTTTTATTCATGAATAAATCTTCTAGTCTTCTTTTTTGCTGATGATTCTTTCAAACAATTTTGTCACTTCTTCACTTGAGATCTTATGAATCTGAGGAGTTCAAATGCCTGGGAACTCTCATGATCTACCTCCAATTTTCTACTTAACATCTTTGTCAACATCTCGTGGCTTAAGGGATACTTCTTTTCTGTCAACATGTGAATTGCCAATCCATTGTCCATCAACAAAATATGAATACCACAAAAATCACATAATCTCCAGCTTAGAAGATTATACTCATGTTGATCTCTCAAATCTCATAATCTTCCTCATGCTCAAACCATGTATGTAGATCACTCCCCAATGCATAAGGATCATAGATCCTTATTGGTGCTAAGTACTGTATCTCTCCTTAACTAATCTGAACAATTCTTCTACATCCATTATGTCAAAATCTT
The DNA here is from genome assembly GCA_026074375.1 of Tanacetum coccineum. NCBI lineage: Eukaryota > Viridiplantae > Streptophyta > Magnoliopsida > Asterales > Asteraceae > Tanacetum > Tanacetum coccineum. The sequence continues at coordinate 51,195 of BQNB010003930.1, read as the reverse complement.
CAAGCATTTCACTCAGTATCTTATAGTTCTTTGAGCTTCCATCACCTCTGAAAACTTGATAGTACATGAAAGTCTCTGTCAACACACATGTCTTCCAATCCCTATAATAGGAAACTTTGTTGATAAAGATTCAATCTCTATGGGAGCTTCTTCTCTTGGTACTATATCCAGAAATCCCTTGAGTTCATCTTTCTCAGCATCTTCTTCTAGCTTTTGTCTTTTCCTTGTAGTTTTTCTAGGAATAGACTTCTTTCTCTTTGTTGCTGGTTCTTTGACAACTTCTTCCCTTTCCTCTTGTGTAACAGCCTCTTCTTCTACAATCTTTTCAGTAGACCTTTCTTTTTCAGGAGACGTAGGTCCTTTTCCTTTTATTCGAGAGGAATTTGCTTTTTTACTTCCTTTCTTTGCATCCATAGGCACAATATTTTGATTGAAATCCCATACCTTTTCAAAGATTGGCCTTATGTCATTGTAAGACATTCCCTTGAAGTCATTGATCTTGTAATTCCCTTGGTTCTTCAAATATTTGATCATATTCCTTCTAGCTTGGGCAATTGTCTTTGGCTTCATTTTAAGAGTATGATATCTAATGACAGAATCAAAAGAAGGGAACAAGGAAGAAGGGGTTAAGGGAGAAAAAAAGATAAAGAGAAAGGAAAAAGGGAAAAAGGGGGGGATTAGAAAAGGGGAAGAAGGTTCAAAATGAAAAGCGACAGGAAAAAAGTGAAATAAAATCATTCTAAGTCAATCTTTTGTGTAGTCTTATGCAATCATCCATCGCTCTTTTCCTGTTCTTTTCATCCCACTGTCTAGCAATCTCCTTATCTCTAGCAATTTGAGCTCTTTGTTCCTCATTCATTTGCTCTTCAAGTCTAATTGCTTCAGCATAACTTAACTGTTCTTGTTCAAGGTCCTTCTTAGACTTCTTCTTAGTCTCTTCTTCTATCAAGATGGCTTTTCCCTTATCCTGTCTTGATCTTTTCTCAGCACTTCTTCTTGAGTATGTAACAGTTCCTCCAGCAGTACTAAGGTGTACCTCAGCAGTACTAACTGTTGGAACTTCTCCACTAGCAGTACCTTTCTTCAAACCAGCAGTACTAATTTCATCACATGCTTTCCTACTTTCCTCTTGGTCTTGAATGACTTCAGTTGGAGTCACTTCTTGAATAAATAATTCAGTATCAGTACTTGCCTTTTCTTGAACCTTTTCATCAGAAAACTTCCTCCCTTGTTTGGAAGAATCATCTGGACCAACTTCAGTATCTGAAAGAACAACCCTAGTATGTCTCCTTGCTTTCCCAACCTTGATCTGAGCCTCTAGCCTCTTGACCCTTAGAATAAGCTTAGTATAAGCAGAACTGTAAGTTTTCTTTGTCTTTATCAAATCAGCCTCTAGAACTCCAATCCTGTCAAAAAGTGTTGTTACTAAACTCATCAATTCTTGTAGTTTCAAACTACCCTCCTCACTTCCATGTGAGTGAACAGCATAGAGAGGTGAGTCATGGGGTGTAGGAAGATGGTATTCGGTACCAGGTTGTGTTGGTGAAGGTTGTGTAGGTGAGGGTTGAGTAGGAGATGGTTGAGTAGGAGATGGTTCAGGTGAAGGTGAAGGTGTAGGTGTAGGGGAAGGTGAAGATGTGATTCTAGAAGGTGAAGGTGAGGGTTCAGTAGCATCTAACAATTGTGGGAAATAAAGGAACACTCCTGACCTGGAAAAAATCCTTTGTGATGTCTTAAATTGCTAAACACTCTTCATTGTTGAGATGGAACAGAATAAAAATTTGTGTGTTGTTGAAGCTGTGTTTCTGGTCTCTGTATGTTAGGCAATAGATTGGATAAACCTAGGGCTGGGGATAAATCAAAAACTTATGGGGACTAGATATGTTAGACACCATGTGGTCAAAGATCATCCTAGAAAAATAAAACTTTCTATTTGTGGCTAAACAAATGACAGCAGCTGCAATATTACTACTAAACGGCTCCCAAGCAGTCTTCTTTGGACTTAAATAGTGAAGAATGTTATGAATAAGAAACCTCCATTGAGGTGAAAAATGGACCTTTTTGAAAGGGTTAAATTAGATGAGTCAGTAGCATAGCCCATAAGCGCCAGAGTTTTTGAGCAAAGTTCTCTGTAGTTGAAGAGAGGTTATAATTGCATCTTGATAATACACTTGAGATGGTCGGTAAAAGAAAACTTCAGATAAAGCATAGTGTAAGATAAGTGTGTGACTCCATCTATATAGTAGCAGTGATCGTGACTTTGCCATTGTCAGCAGTAGAAACCGCAGTAGTCCTCTAAAATTGTTTTATAAATGATACACACACCTCTGGCTTCTTAGTAAGTGCATAGCAAATATGACTTCGAGTGATGAAATCTATGATCTGATGAAACCCTGCACTACCCGTAGATTTTTCCAGAAATTGCTTACCATGTTGTATGTTGTCACAAAAATCCAAAATTTGCATGCTGTAACGATTGTGACGTGGTACTTGAGTGGGTTATGATCGTTGTTATGTAAGGAATGAGGGTGGTGGAAGTTAATGCATTTAATAGAGAAAACAGGAGAGATATTAGTTTGACCATTATTAAGTATATTGAAGATATTCGTGAATAAAAACATATGAATTATATAGTTGTTCCACCGAAAGTCCAATTGGTAAAAACCCCTTTTCCATATGTTATTTGGCTGGAATATCTAAGTCTATAATTAATGAAAAAATCGTTATTTGCCCAATACAGTACTACACGGTCATACTAGCAGTATTAAGTTTGGCCCTTCCAAGCTTGTACTAAAATTGCCATAGTAGTATTAACTTCACCACCCAATATGCAGTACATAACTCCATATGTTTGTAAAGACTTAAAAGAATAAACTCACACAATCTCTCTTTTCTGTTTGTTATTAGGCTCACATTTCATCTATCAATTCTATCTGGCTTCATGTTCGCATTGTCTATTTTTCACACAGCTTCTTTCTGTTTTTGAGCTCACCATTTCTCACTTTTGTTTTGCTTACACAATTCACACAAAGTTGTGTTTTGGCAAATACCAGCCTAAAACAGGATTTGATGAGTCTTACTAATAGGTTTGCTTTGGAATTGCCTTGCTTTCATTAGGAAAAACATGGTGCAATGATTACATTAGTTTTGGACTAAAACTATCCATATATAAAACGGATTTGAGAAGTCTATACCAGTAGCCGTTTGCTCTGGAAATAACCAATGCTTCTCATTGTACAACATGGTGCCAATTTTTCTGAGGACCATATATAGTTTTTAGTAAACTCATCAACTTATCAAGGATTTGGGAAGTCTTTTTACCAGTAGCCGTTTGCTGCTGGACTAGTCAATTCTGATGTCTTATGAAGACATGGTGAAATTGATGACCATTTGTTGATGTGGTGTAACAACCAACACTTTTAGAACAACCAGCATGTTTCATCCCCTCAATAATACATTATGGAATAATCAATTTCACACTCTCATTGTTTATCCTTGTAAAAAGTTAGCTTTAAAACCAAAGAAAATCAAAATCCAAACTTGTTTCTTGTTTAACAGTATTAGTGTTACTTCACAGGATTAACCATATCGTTATTGAGATTTAACTAGCAGTACTAACTTAGTATGTAATTGTTTTAAAAACAGTTTTATATATAACTAGCAGTTAATAATTAGACTTGTTAGTTATTAATTGACAAATAGCTAACAGTACTAATATTCTAAAAAACCTTTACAATATCAACAAGAGATTTAGGCCTTAGGGATTGTGCATTCCAATACTTGAAACTAAAGTACTGAAATCTTCCTGCTCAAACCTTTGTAAGAAAGATCTGCGTACATAAGTTGAGTATTCATTTTTAGCCATTTGAATCAACTTTTTAGTATTACAATCTCTTATAAAGTGATGCTATTCTATTTGTTTTGTTTTTAGAGTGTTGAACAGGATTTTTCTATAAAACAGATATTATGGTATTGTCAATGTAAATAACAGTGTCATCAATTGTACCCATATTCAAGCAATTGGTTTTGATCTCAGAGAACTTGTACACAGCAACTTGCAGCAGCCCACATATTCAGCTTCAGTTGTAGACAGTGAGCAACGAAGTTTGTTTCTTTGCATGGCCAAGAAAATTAAACCCTATTTTCCCAAAAATTGACAACCTTCAGTGGTTGACTTCCTATCAAGTGTAGCTCCAGCATAGTCACTATCAGTATAAGCAACTAACTCCAATGGAGAATCCTTAGAATACCAAAGACCTAGAGATGGTTTGCCTTTGAGGTATCTAAAGATTCTTTTGACAGACTTAAGAGATGGGAGGTTTTTGGGAAACCTAAAACCTTTTGCACATGACACAAACTGGCAAACATGATATCTGGTTAGATTGCTTTGTATGTACATCAAGAGCCAATCATAGATACTATAAAGATGTTCATCAACATCATAAACATTCATCTATATCTTTAAACCAAGGGCCTTTCCAAAATCAGTGGGAGTGGTACGGCAGACTTACATCTGTGTAGTTGAACTCACCACAGCACTCGCGTTCTCATATGCCCTTCTTTCTTAGTTTTGGACATGCGATCCCAATAAAGAAGGTGGTTCTCCCATATAATCATCTGAAACTTTCCTTAATAAGCTTCTAACTTCCCACACAGTTCCTTTTTGGTAGATCCAAAAATGATATCATCATACATAGATTTTGAACAAGTCCAAATATCCCCCTCTTGTTGACTTTTGAAGAAAAGGTATTGATCAATCTGTCCTCTTTGAATCCTTGGCTCTAGAAGATAAGTGGCCAATGTGTCATACCAAGCTCTGGGTGCTTGATGAAGTCCATATAGTGCTTTCACAACTTTGTAAACTTTATCAGGATGGTCAGGATCTTCAAACCTGGAGGTGATAGATCGACTTACAATACACCTCCACACTTCATTTTGACCATATGAAAAGCACTTTTGACCTCCATTTGGTAGACAGTGAAACCCATATAAAGAAGATAGGCCAGAATATTTTTATTAGCCTTATCCTTGCCACTGGAGCAAATACTTCATCATAATCAATGCCCTCTCTTCTTGAGTATGTCCTTGGGCAACAAGTCTTGCTTTGTTCCTGATGACTATCCCCCTCACATCTTTCTTGTTTCTGTAGACCCACTTTGTACCAATAGCCCTATGCCCTTTAGGCAAGTCTACAAGAACCCATACATTTTGTAGTTTGAACTGTAGAAGTTCTTCTTGCATTGCTTCTACCCATGCAGGATCACTAAGAGCTTTAGAAACTCTCTTTGGTTCTTCTTGAGATAAGAAACAGGCAAAAAGGCTATGCCTTGTATGTCCTGGTGTGTCTTTCCTTCATAAAATTGGCACCAACAGATCCTAGTTCAGAATAGAAGTTTGTCATCCTTCTGTTTTGAAACAGGAAGATTGACACATCACAATCACATGATCTATTGGTATGATCTTTGTGAATTCTTGTATGAGGAGTGGAAGAAACTTTATAAGATGGTAAATATTCCCCAATTCAATTCTTGATCCTCCACTTGTGTGTCTTCAGTTGTAGGAATTGGTCCCATCAAGCCTTCTGTAGTTGCAGTATTAACTTCAGGAGCCTGATTAGTACTAATTTCTCTATCTACAGTATTAACTTGTGGAACTTTTTCTGTGGGGCAGTATAGAGTATTAACTTGGTGATCATCCAGAATACCATCATCCTGAAAATGGCAATCATCATGAGTCCCATCTTGATCTTGTAGTTGTGCATCATCAACAAATTTTAGTGAAGCATCATCAAAGTATGAAGCATCCTTCCAAATTGGCATAAAAATACAATCTTGATCTTGTTGAGAGGATATGCTAGACTTAGAACCTCCTTGTATACATGCAGAAACATTAGAATAGTCCCTGGCAATCCATCTGGCACATATTCATAGATTGGGTTAGAGAATCAAGATCAACAGCCACTTGGGACTCATTCCTTCTTACATAGGTTTATTCTATAGATAACCCCAAAATGCAGTTTTCTAGTTACTTTCTGGTTCTATGTTGTATACCCTAAAAAGCTTTGCTACTTAAAGAATACCAACAAAGTAACCTTCATCACTTTTTCCATCAAACTTGCCCAACTTATCTAAGTTATTAAGAATTGTAACATGACATCCAAATGGAACTTCATAAAATCTATAGTGGTTTAATACCCTAAAAGTTCATATACGGAGTCTTATTTTGAGGCTTGGACAACTAGACCCTATTTTGTACATAGCAAGACCAGTAGAAATTAGAAACTGCTTCTGCCCAAAATGTTGTAGGTAACTAAGAAATTGGCTAATACATTGGTTCTGCAGCTCAATAAGAGTCTATTCTTTCTTTCAGCTACCCATTTTGTTGTGGTGTCCTTGCTACTGTATTCTCTTTTTTAGTACCTTTTTCTCTACAGAACTCATCCATCACATGGTTTTTAAATTTAGTCCCATTATCACTTCTGATTATCTTAACTTTCTTATCCACTAGATTTTCTATCTCTTTGATAAAGTTTTTAAGGATCTCACTAGTTTCTCTTAGAATTACTTAAAAATGAAAACCCATGGAAAATCTACTATAAGCATCAGTACATACCAAGCAAATACTTTATTTCTGATAAGACTTGCTAACAAAAGTTGGACCCAAACAGATCCATATGCAGCTAAACAAGGCCTTAGTATTGGGACTAAAGGACCTTGGACTACAAGAGTCTTATGTTGCTTGCCTTTAACGACAGGCCAAACCACAAGTTTGATCATTCTCAAACTTTTTTAAAGGTAAATCTTCACAAGAGTTTCTTTGACAAGTTTATTAATATTTTTAAAATTGACATGACAAGCCTCCTATGCCTAATATTTGATTCCTCAGATTGTAGCCTTTGCATCTAGACAAGGTAAACCATCTTTGGGAACGATGTTTTTCAATATCAAAACTGTACTATTATTGTTTCTGAGTTAGGTATTTTTTGTAAGTATCTGATTTTCATCTGCAATATCTTATAAATTTAGAGATAGAACACAAGACATTCAGAATCAGTAAAAAGAACATAGTTCTTTTTGTCACACATTTGTGAGACACTAAAAAGGTTAAACTTCAACTCTTTGACAAAGTATACGTCTTCAAAATCAAGTTTTATCTGTTTTGATAGTACCTTTACCAGTGATTCTTCCTCCATTTGCTCCTCCACCAAAAGTAACATAACCTCCATCAAATTCTTTGAAATCTAAAAGAAGTGGAGCTTATGTTTCCAACATGGTGCCTTGAGAACTCCACTATACAACAAATCCTTTTTCATTTAGTTGGGAATTGCTCTGCACACAAAAACTTATGAAGTTAGTTACCTTTGGGGACCCAAGCTATTACTGACTTGGATCTGCCTCGTGCATCAATATAATTATATTTGTTAAAGGTTAATGATGCACCATTGGGTTTGATAGGTCTCCAAACCCAACATGCTGAGGGCTTAACAACATTAAATCCCCTTGCCCTGACAGTATTAACATTTGGCCTAACAGTTTGTCTACCAGTATTAATATTTTGAATATTAGACCTTTTTGTTAATGTTGTATTCCTGTAAAAGGGCCTTTGTGCTTGATTTAGAAATGAGTCTTTGGCCCTAGCACAAGAAACTGTTGGTTTTGGGTTTTGTGAGCAGTATTATGGCCTGAACAGTTATTATCATATCCTAGCAGTACTAAAGGGTCTGACAGTGTTAACAGGACTTAACAGTACTAAGATAAGAGGCTTTGATATTTTTAACAGTTTTAAGGCCAATCCTCATTAAGATTGCTCTTGGAACCATATGTTTATAAGCATTAGAACAATTATATTGAATATGATCAAAATTACCACAAATAAAGCATGCCTTGTTATTAAAAACAAAGTTACATCCTAATGATAGATTTCTGACCATCCAACTTCTTTGGTTCGCCCCATAGGTATTTGTGACCTATACTCTTGCAGACCTAACTGTTCTTCTACTTGGTTTAACGGGTTTTATGACTCCTTCTTAGTAGCCTAGTTAGGTACATCAGATTTCTTTTCTTCCTTTGGGATTATGACACAACTTTCTTCTGTCATCTCTACACCCCATCTTCAAATGATTGGAGGCATTCAGTATTATCTCTTGCCTTTTTAGGTTCTTCTACCCTATCATGATTAGTAGGATGGAAAAAACTTTTCTTTCCAATTCTTTGATTTTACCTTAAATGGGAGACACCAACTGTGCTTGTTTCAAGTATCCCAGTCTTGGGTTGTTGTGTTTAAAGAGTCATCAGTATTCTCTTTAGAATTATCTGACTCTCTATCACATAAACGTGCGTTGGCTTTAGCTTGGACAATCATAGGGACCATACTCATTTACTCTCAGGTTGTTTCGAATTTCTCAAGACCTGAATAAGACAAAGTCTAAGGGTGTTGGTTCTGTTGAGAATTAAGGGGATGTGGTGTAGGGGACAACAAGTATAACCAAAACCCCCTTTTTGCTGCTTGTCAGTTACCTGACTTGCTAACAAATTCCTCTAAGTCTTGTAAGATGATGTTTTCAAACTTTGCTAGCTTATTTCCAAAAAACCCCTCTTTGATTCCCTTAACTTTTTCAAGTTCAGTCGTTATCTATCCCATTAGATAATCCCTATTACCTACACTTTATTTTCAACAAAGCAATCTCTTCAGAGAAACAAAATCTTCTGATCTTTTTATTTAACTTCTTGTGCATTCTAAGTTGACAGACTTCTTAGATATATGTAGCTGTTTTAAAAGGCAGTATAGTATCTATCTAATTTAAACTAGTAAATCATCATACTGATTTTTTAAGAGCTTCATAATTTTGCAAACAGTTTTAGAACAAGTTTTTTATCATTTGATACTCAGGATCTTTGTAATGCCATGAGAGCCATGTTTGCCATGAAATTTCTCCTCTGCCATATCACTCCAATTATCAAAACCACACACAATCTATAGCAAAATGGTCTTTTCGAAGATCTTCATTCCTTACTGCCTTTGATGAGCTCACTTTGGTTCACAATTTATGTTGTCTTTGCTTCTTGGAACTCTACATTCTCTAGCAAAATGTCCCATTTTATGACAGTTGAAACATTCTACCTTGGATTTGTCATATCCAGCAGTACTGCTTCCATCAATGATTATCTTCCTTCCAGTTCTCTGATAGAACTTCCTTTCCCTCATGCTCAGCAGTGCCATATTCCACTTTAGATCCAACTCTTCCAATCATCATCATGAATTTGCTCAAGATCTTCATGAACAAGTTGAGACCCTTGTGTTTGACTGTGTGTCAAAAAGGGCCTAACATGTGGCTTTACTAAAACTAGCAAGTACTAGTTTCAGTTAGCTGCTAGTATTAACCTTGGTGTTGCCAGTACTAACTCCAGTGTTAGCAGTATTAATAGTATTAGTACTGCTTGGACTGGAAGTGGTTAGAAATGCCAAGTTCTTATCATCATTATTAACAGCAACAGTTCTCTTAACCTTTTGTTCAACAATTTTAAAATTGTTGTACAAATCATCCAAACCCCATAGTTTTAAAGTCGGGTTTGTTCATCCAGACTACCACATGATTATCCCATTCTGAAGGTAAGCTTCTCAAAACTTAACATTTAAATCCTCTGGGGAGTATATACACCAAGAATGCCTAATCTACTAGAACAACGCATTTTGTAGTCCCTGTTAAAGATAGAGTCTAAAGATTCTGAGCTTGTAGCATTGAAGTTTTCATACTGTTGCTTCAGTAAGGCCTTTTGTGTCTTCTTTGTAGCATCATTTCCTCCAAAGCGAGCTTTAATAGCAATAAACATAGATTGAGCATCAGCATACTGGTTAAAGGTAAGCTGATGTTCATTTGGGAGTGCCATGAGGAGAAGACTTCTGGCTTTGACATCATTCTTCTTGCAAATCTTTTCTTCAGTAGTAGAGGGCACAGTCATCTTCAATGCTGTAGATGGACCTGATTCTGATGTTGTAACAGGAATAGGTACCCAAGAATTTCCATTTTCAATTACCTCCCATAATGCATAGTCTTGGATCTGTAATATATAGTACTGCTTGATATGATTTCCACAATCTCATACTCTCTTAGTTTGAGCATGGGAAGCTTTGCCAACGCATTGTTCTGAGAATTTTCTAACTCCATTCTCCCTAGATCAAAGTTTCTTAAAGCACAGGCTCTGATACCACTTGTTCATCCCACACCTTGATCGATTCTTTATGATATAAAGAGTTTGTTACCTTGGAAGAATCCAAAATAACATGATTGAGGACTTTGGTTGTATATCAAAGTGGATGCGGAATCATACACTTGATACTCTAGAGAAAACTTATTAATGGAACAGTAAGACCACTAACTCACAAGAAACACAAAAAACCTTATTGCTTTCTAATATTTTAAATAATACGAGTACTCTTGAAGTACTGGGGTTACACACCTTGAAGCTATTACAAAGTCTCTAAATGTATCTCTAAAAGTTCTATCTATCACTACTCTAGGGATCTCCTTTTATAGAAATATAAGGAGCCCTTTACAATATATTGCCTATGATTAGGATCAGTTACAATTTTAAAACTAAATATCCCGTAACAATCTCCCATGCATTTTTTCTTCAGTTCATCAGCTTTGACCATTTAGCAGTACAAACTCTTTCAACTAGCAGTATTAAAAAACATTGACGGTTCTAACTTAATACTGGCAGTACTAACTTTGTACTGGCAGTACTAACTCCTTTAGTACTGTTGGCAGTATAAAGTCATATGAAGATTTATTCCTAACAGTCATCGGCCTCCTTGGTTGATAAAACAGGATTTTTTGTGATTGCAATGGTATAGTCTTCGTCATCATCATAGCAAATGGGAATCTTCCAATATCGATCTTTAGCCGCTTGCTCTTCTGCAATTCACTTTTCTTCTTCCTTTTTTTTGCATAATTTGACCAACCATATCACATATGGATGTCATTTGCTCCATAAGCTTGTTTTGAGAATTAAGAAACTCATTTTGAGTATTGAAGATTGTATGATTGACGGTATATTGTGGGGGTTGAGTTTGGTCAAAACCAGAATAATTAGAATTATAACACGGATTAGGTTCGTAATAATTAATCGGTTGACATTGAAAAGTCTCGTGAGGACCCCCACAATCTTCACAACAAGGATATTGTTGTGGAAAACTCGGTGAAGATATGCGTTTGTGGGAATATTTAATCCAAAGTTTTTATTGAAACAGGGTCTGAATATAGACAAAAGGGTATGTGTGAGGTGGACACAATGTAACCGTAAAGAGATTAAGTCCCAATAAGCTCACAAGAGTTATGGTTCGTATGGGGGTCTGTAGAGGGTGGTTTGTTCTTTTTTTTGCAAAATAAACTCACCTATTCTTGGCCCATTAAAAATTTCTATTTTTTTTTTGTTTTGTTTTTTTTTTTTTTTTTGTTTAATTTCTTTTTGTTTTTTTCTTTCTGCAAAACTTGGTGAATCGTTAGAAGAGTTACGGAATTGATAAAATTGGATTGGTGTTCCATTTCCAACATCAATAAACAAATCTCCATCATATTCATTAAAACCACATTTGTTGGCATGTACCAAAAGAAATTGTTGTTTGCAAACTTTGCAAAATTTTGTAGGATCTCATTAAGGTTTGATTGTAGGCATGGTTTGGATTGAGATCATCGGGAATTTTCGTTGTGCAACAATTTGTAACCATAATGAGCACCTTTCCCCAAGGACTTACAAGTACATGTTCGACAAAAGATATCATTTAACGAATCCCCACATTCGTAACAACAATGATGGTCAATTAATGGAGGACTTTGTGAAGAATTTACACCGGGCTCCTGTTTGACAACGAATGGCTCTTGATTTTCATTAACAAAGTTAGTATCGTCATCGGATGACTCGGAAGTGTCTTGTAAATCTTGAAAAACTTCCTCCAATGTCTTTCGTATTAGAGCACATTGTCGACAATATAGACCATGAACCGGGTCTCCACAATTGAGACAACTTTTTTCAAAAATAAGGGGTCGTTGAGACGAGTCGGGTACATGAACAAGAATCTTGTCTTCAAGACTCCCTTTTGAACAACCACAGTTTCTAGTGTACAAAGCTCTACAAGACAAGCATTCTTTAATCGCGTAAAGGGGATTTAAACGATAGTCGAATGACGCCATAAGAATTAAACAATTTAGAGGTTTAAGAAAAGAATTAAATGGATAAGAAGAAAAAGAAGATTATTTTTGGTTTTTTGAGTTTTTTAAACAAAACAATATTGTATTAAAGGGATTAAAACTGACGATCGAATAACTTAAACCTAATAATCATCAGCTTCACGGTTAGCTCTCTAAATTTTTTCTTTATTTAGAGGGTCGGAGCCGTATTTCGCAAATGACCAAAAGGCAAGTTTTTAAATCTGTTTTCTTCCGAGTTGGGAACTTTATTAGGATAAACTACCTCAAGTGAAGGTTATTATTTGTTGGTGTTCTTTACCAACTTGTGATTTTTATTTTTTTAGGAAAATTTTTTTTATATTTTTATTTTTTTCGGTTTTTATTGTTTTTACTCTCTTTCTTCTTTTTTTTTTAATTTTTGTTTTATCTTTATAATTATACTATTAAAAGGAATATAAGAATATTATATTATATATTATATATTATATAATTATATATATATATATATATATATTGTATTTTATATATTTTTTATAACAAGAAAAAATAAACTTACAAGGAAGGTTTTTCAAAAAAGCTAATATTGAAAGAAACTACGATAATCGTTAACCACTTACACGACAACGGCGCCAAAATTGATCCCCTTTTTTATACATTTATATATATATATATATATATATATATATATATAATTATATATATTTATATATATATATATCATATATTATATATATATATATATATATAAATATATTACGGAGTATAATAAGGAGATAATAATAATTGTATAGATAGTTTTTCCGTCGGGTTCTAGAAACAAACTTCTAACCAAAGTTGTTTCAAAAACCTCCCGGGTGGTTTTTCCTCGGAGAAGTGAGAATTGAAAATCAGAAACGTTCGAGATCGCGCATTTTGAATGGGAAAAAAGTTTTTGGTTTGGTTTTCTAAAATCTACTTTACATAATGATAAAGTAAATAAAAGCATAAAAATGAGCAAAGCAATAAAAACAATTAATCATGTAAAGCATTAAACGATTCTTGAAAACTTAAAAAAAACATTACTTAAATAGAAAATGATTGCGTAGTGACGTGTGAAATGTTCTATTACGTTTAACGGTTAGTTTAGGTTTAATGAATTAAAATCCTTAGAAAACAAGTTTCAAGAAATTAAATGACAAGTAAAGTGAAATGCTCTTTAAAAATAAATGACAAGTATTAAAAATGCATTAAAAGTAAATGACGGAATGAAAATTGGAAAATACTAATGACTATTAATTTATTTTTTTGTTAAATGGATAAGAAGAAAAAGAAGATTATTTTTGGTTTTTTGAGTTTTTTAAACAACATATTTTATTAAAGGATAAAACGAGATCGAATAACTTAAACCTAATAATCAACAAGCTTCACGGTAGCTCTCTAAAATTTTTACTTTTTTAGAGGTGAGCCGTATATCGCAAGTGACACAAAAGGCAAATTTTTAAATCTTTTATTCGAGTTGGGAACCTATTATGGATAATACCTCAATTGAAGGTATTATTTGTTGGTGTTCTTTTACCAACTTGTGATTTTTTATTTTTTATGGACAATTTTTTTTATATTTTTATTTTTTTGGTTTTTCTTGTTTTTATTTCTTTCTTCTTTTTTTTTTAAATTTTTGGTTTTATCTTATAATTATACTAATAAAAGAATATAGTTTATATATATATATATATATTATATATATATATATATATATATATATTATATATATATATATATGTATGTATCGCTATATCATTTTTATAAACAAAGAATAATAAACTCAAAAGAAGTTCTTCAAAAAGCGCTCTCGCAGCTGAACGAAACACGATAATCGTAACACACTTCCCCGGCAACGGCGCCAAAAATTGATCCGTCCTTTTTAATACATATATATATATATATATATTAGTATATAATGAGATTATATATATATATATATTATATATATATATATATATATATATATAATATAAATACGTAATAGTAAGGAAGATAATCAATAATAGTATAGATAAGTATTTTCCGTCGGGTTCTAGAAACAAACTTTTAACCTAAGTTGTCTTAAAAACCTCCCGGGTCGTTTTCCCTCGACGAAGTGTGAATTGAAAATCGGTTAAGTCCGTGATCGCGCGTTTTGAATGGGTAAAAAGTTTTTGGTTTGGTTTTCTAAAATCTACTTGACATAATGATAAAGTAAATAAAAGCATAAAAACGAGCAAAGCAATAAAAACAATTAATCATGTAAAGCATTAAACGATTACTGAAAACTTAAAAAAAATTCTAAAATAGAAAATGCTTGTTAAGTGACGTGAAATGTTCATTAAGTGCGGGTTTAGGTTTAATGAATTAAAATCCTTAGGAAACAAGTTTCAAAAAATTAAATGACAAGTAAAGTGAAATGCTCTTTAAAAATAAAGGACAAGTATTAAAAATGCATTAAAAGTAAATAACGGAATGAAAATTGGAAAATACTAATGACTATTAATTTTTTTTAAACCTTTTTAAACCCGCACTTAAATTCCAAATTACTAATCACTTATCAAACACATGTAAACTACTCGGTACTCATATTAATCAAATAAGTAAACATAGCATTTAATGTCAAAAATAAATCTATACTAAGCATAAAACGATAAAATAAATCTACTCTAAGTATTGAAAAGGGATTAAAAAATTGAACCGAATTGGAGACCCGCAAGTAAACGAATTCCACCCGATTTATTTAGCTAAAGCAAATAATCAAATTCGGTCTAGCTAAATAAACCCTTAAGCTCCGCGCCTCGTGAGTTGACCGGTACCAAAAAGTCAAACAAAAACTGTTAACACTTAACAGTTATGGCAATACACAAGATTAGCACTATTCTATAAGTCAAGTAATGAACTGCTAGCCCACATACTTAAATCCTAGATCCAATTCACAGCCCAACTTAGTTTCAAAACGTGGCCTAGTTCTAATGAAGGTCCAAGAGGTGAAAAAAAACACAAGCCCAATTTAAACTTTTTAATACCAAACACAGCCTAAATTTCTACAAACCAAACGAATAAGCATCAGTCAAACAAATCGAATAAGCCAAAGCACCAATAAGTATTTAAATTAAACCACAAGAATTCAAACAACTTAATTTGATAAGCATCAAGTATTCAAATAAGTTGACAAGTCCACATGTATTTGAAACAAACTTAACTTAATTAAACTCTAGCAATTTTCACGAGACAAATCATTAATAATCACTACAATGTAGCAATCATTTTTTAAGCTAAGAAGATTAGACATGTTAGATTATCTCTTTTAATTAATCATTAGAATTAGAACCATTTCAATAAGCTAGAACGATTAAAAACAAGATCTAACTTAATCTACTTAATAACCAAACACAAAATCGAAATAAGCACAAAAATAAATTAATAAGCAAACGAAAAACAACATCTACGAATCTATAAACACTTAAACTTTCCAAATGATAAGTTGAATAAGCATACAAAAGTTCAATCTAACAATATAAGCTCACTCTAAACCAAATAAGCTTTTTAGAAACTATTCGTAGCAGAAAACAAGAACTTCTAATCAATCAAAAACTTATTAAGCACAATAATAAGCTAAACTCGAGCTTATTCTAGCTTATTATTTTGGAAAGTAGTTAAAAACTTTTGAGAATGATTCGAATGAGCTTTAAGGGCTTTTAGGAGTCATTTTCTAAGCTTTTAAAAGCTTTTGATAATATTAAGCCGTGAGAATAAGCACGAAAGACAGCTTATTGAAAAGGCTACACGAAGAAAAAGAGCAACGAGAAAATAAGAACCAAATAAGCAAAACGAAATCTTCAATAATCTTCAAACCATTCTTATTACATCATCTTAATAAGCACTCGAAATAAGCTAGTACAATAAGCAACAAAACTGAAATAAGCTACAACAAATCTAAAATAAGCTAAAAAAAGTAAAAAAAATAAAAGACTAGGTGATAAAAATTAAGGGGAGGCGAGTGCATTTATAGAGCCAAAGAGGAGGTTGTATGTAAAATGAGACTAATCATTTGAGAAATAAGTAGCCAATCATTGGCCATATTCCTCGATCACACGGATCGCAATGAAATGTAGAGATTGATCCACCGGTACTTGATCGCCACGTGGCCATTTATGTTGCTTTCATCTAACGCCAGTTTTTCGTCCGCTTGATTTCATTTTGAAATGAATTTGAAAGTAAAAGTTGGCTTCACCACGTGGCAACATACAATTTGTCCTTTCCATTTAATAGTGTTCGGTCACGTGGATTTTTTAGGATTTATTTTCTTGGTACATGATGGTGACCAAAACCCGACGTCATCCTCTTCAGTTTTTCTTTAATTTCAAACTTCTTGATTCCATCTTAGGCTTATATAATTATGGTTAATTAACAATGGGCTAGCCCGGCCCATTTAAATGGGTCACGGGCTGACCCGATAAAATTCGAAGGCACCGTTGAACTCGTCTTCTCGCGCTCTGTCCGATCCCGTGCTCAGTTTTGTCCGCTTTGTCTTTATTTTTGTCCTTTTGTTACTATCCGTACCTGCACATACACAAAAACAAAAACAAACATATATTTGCCATTTTTATTATGTTTTTGGTCTTTTAGGTTCATTTTTCAAGGTAAAAGATTTGTATAAAATAGTGAATACCAGTTTACATTCTGACTTCCGTTTCCTCTTGATGCTTCTTCCGAAGGCCTTCTACCTTTGATGCTCCTTTCGACCATGCTTTCCCCTCTGTTTTGAGTTTCCTCAAACCCTACTACTCATTAACTTCTTCTACAGACCCTAGGAGATGTTGCTCGAAGTGGTGGAGTGAGAGCTCTGGCAGGTTTTGGTCTTGGTTTCATTTCTCTTTATTCATCGTAGTCTTCACTGAAATACTCCAATTCAGTTCGGAGATTGTTGTTACACATCTGCCTTCATCGGTCCCTTGGTAGGAACTCCAAGTTTTCATAATTGGCGACCACAAAAGTTGGGCTAATCACAGGATTAGGATTAGTTGAGGTAGACGCACGATAGGCTAGAGTCGTGTTTTAAGGAGTAGTGGCGGCAAACATGGTGGTAGTTGTAAGCATTGCGGAAAAACCAGGCGGTGGTGTTATTTCCTTTTCGCTTGTCATGCCGGAAAAGTAGATAGGTTGTTTTGATGGTTACTAGGCTTTGTTTGAACGGGACTAATTGTTGCGGTCCCACGGAAGGCGCCACTGATTGTACAAATATGGGCACGATCAGGCTTCGATGAGATCGAATAGTTCTTCTTGTGGATGTTAAGTTGCCAAGCCTTGAATAACCTGTGTCAACATAAATGGAAACACTACATTAAGTGAGGCGTAGGGGGTGTCCTTGCGAATCACCTCCGGCGTGAGAGTAAGTATGTGCTTTTTGTATTGAGAAAGTTTGAAAGCATAAGTAACTGTGTGTAAGAGTCTTAGCCATACCTGGATCCTTTTCCATCTATTTATAGTTGCAGAAATGAGATGGGACAAGGCTTAGCACCAAAGCCGGTGATCATAGGGGGTTTCCCACGATTTAAGGGGTGATTCTGGGATTGTGTACCACGATCTCTATTTTGGCGGGAAGATCCCAATAGAGATGGAGAACGTAGGTTTGACTATCTTACCTCTGCCTTAGTTTTGTCGAAGGCCCACAACTAAGGGTACAGGGCTTCGCATGGCAGATTCCCATACTGGTAATCATCTTGAAGATGATTTTACGCCACTCGAAAGTATTCGAAGGTTATGTAGTGTATTTGGGAGAAGATCCCATTTGTGCTTCAAAGGGGAGACCTCCAAGCCGAAGGGGAGGGTACGTCATCATCAAGTAAGAAACATACAAAACTAACTACATGCAGAAAATTAAATGAATTAACTAAGACGCTAGGTCGGGTTGTCTCCCAAGAAACACTTTTCTTTTCACACGAGTCTTTGAGTTAGACTCAAGCCTCCATCACAAGCTATTTAGACATCTCCAACATGTCAACTTGTAAATAATTGCTCAACCTGCACAGTAACAAACCCCGTGCATTAAATGTGTAATAAAACCGAGCAAAAGAGGAGGAGCATATTAATGCCAAATACTTGACTCAGGAATAATACTACTCGAATAAAAACATCAAGGTTGGAAAGCTCAACATTAAGACTCAGGCGGTATTTGAAAATATTTTTAAGGTTCAACCAATGCCCAAACTATTTTTGGTGTCCCAGAATTGGTGATCTGATATGACGTAACAAGCACTACCAAGTTACGCCATAACCAAATATGAGACTAAATTTTTTTATTGATTTATTTCACATAAACAAGCACTCATAAATAGGAGAAGAATAGAAGCTCAAGCAATCACAAGCATACACAACAATCAAACAATCAAAAACTAAAAAAATTGTTCCCCGACAGCGGCTCCAAAAACTTGATGCGTAATTTCTTTTAATAAAAACTATGTCATGTTTTAAATTTATAAAACCATAACTACCTCGACTATTCCTACGCACTAAAGAGCAGTGTACCCTATCGTGTATAGTGTAGTGATTGGTAAGTACGGGTGTCGACCCAAAGAACGGTTTGTGTCTATAATTGTCTAATTGGTTTTATTATTCTACCTAAGAAAGTAGGAAAGAAAGGGTGTTTGAGTTTTGAGATTCTTAAAGGATTATTTGGTGGCAAGCCTTGCTGTCGAAAAGGGAAATCGTATAGTGGCAGACAACTAGAAAGGATGAACACATTTAATTACTACAATCTAATGTCTAATCACAACCTTAATTGGAGGATTTCCAATCAACTTATGAGATACGCTTAATTTTAACAGGTGGTCTCCTTATTAGCTCGCATTTCTAACCAAGAATTAATGCTAAAGGCTTGCCTAATGGGTCTAGGACAAAAGACTACAGGGTCAACTTGCACTCAATCGTGCATGCCAAGGTCTTTGAGATCATATAGATCCTTGACTACACTCAACCTCATATCAATACTAAGACAGGATCACAAGGATTTCAAGGCGCACTACATAAATTAAAAGAGAAGCGAAAGAACAACTAGATCATAAATAATAATTAAAAGAGATAATCAACTATTTAAATGGCTACGAACAATTAATAAAGCATAACAAATAATAACAACCTTGACGATTATATTGATGGATCCAAAAAGTCAAAATAACATAATTAAATTGAACACAAAAAGTTAAAGTATAATTACAAGTTGTGCGAAATTAGTGCTCTCAATCCTCTAGTCGAAAGCCATGGCAAACCCCGAAGGGTTTGCCCTATACCTTGTTACGTACTCCTTTTTCCCTTCTCTTTTTATGTCGGCTACCACACACGGACGAAGAATGATTCTGAATGAATCATGCATTCATTATTTATACTAAATATAAGGTTTAGGCCATGTACGAGTTTGGCCCCTGGAGTTCTTTAACAACTTCACATAATTCTTGAAACTTTATAACTTTTGCGCAACTTTAGTCCCTGTGATTAGTCATCATTACAGAGTAACCGCACCGACTGCGTTACGCCGTAAACCTACTGACGCAACATTCCATCAATTAGTATGATAATATGTTACGGCGTAATTACTTCGACACGTTGCGCCGTAACCTTAGTCAACATCTATATCTTCTTTATTAATAATTAAATATGGTGTAACTCCTGCAGCATGGTTACGCCGTTATTCTTCTAAGCTTGTAATTCTTCGATCACGTTCGTCAATAAAAATATTGTACCTCTACTAAATAATATAGTAGTGGTACTATTCTTCACTAAGTTTAGAAGCTGCATCCGTAGAAATATAGTAGCCATAAAATGATTTTAGTACTTTTACTAAATAAGTTAGTATTGATACTATTTTTGGCCATTTCTAGCCTTTTTCCATTCAAATTTATTTAATTACCTGAATTCGAAATAAAAACGAATTAAGTACCAAATTCATATAAAAATGATATAAAGCAAGGCAATAAACGCGGGAATTTGGTACTAAAAAGTATTAAATATTTGATGTTATCATCACCTTAAAACTTTTGTCAAAATTAATTTTCTACTTATATCCTCGAAAAGCAAAAAAAATTTGTGCCTATCTATAAAACATGTTTGTCACGGAAAACTGAATTAGTAATCAAAGTAGCTAAGTAGACCTTTACACCATCTTACCACATAGAGTTGACATCATCTTACACCAAATCCTACGTCGAAAAGTTGAGACGCATCACTAATCAATCTAAGACGATCCACCAATGAGTTTAGCCGTCATTAAGGAATTCACTAAATCACTTATTCAACGTCGACGTAATACCATAAGACTTAGTAGTTGTGACGCCATCATAGGTATAGATTCGTTATTACCCTGGAAAGGGCAAATATCGTAACTGATGCTTTAAGCTGAAAGGAAGAAAGGAGGCCACTAAGAGTCGAACTTTAGACATGACAAAAAAGTTGAGTCTGCCGTCACAAATCTTAAACGCTCTAGCTGAAGCAATTAAGTCATAAAATGTTAAGAACGTAAATCTTCGCGGCATGAACAAGGAGTTTGAGACTCGTCCTGACTGGATATTCTATATTGAGAAGTGAAGTTGGTTACCACATTTTGGAGGATTAAAGGATTTGATTATGCATAAGTCGCATAAGTCTAAGTATTCTATCCACCCTGGATCCGACAAAATGTACCATGACTTGAAGAAATTGTATTGGTGGCCCAACATGAAAGCAGAGATTGCCACCTATGTTAGCAAGTGTTTGACATGCCCGAAGGTCAAAACTGAATACCAAAAACCATCTGGTTTGTTGGTACAACCTGAAATACCTCAGTGGAAATGGGAGAAAATCACTATGGTTTGTTGATACAATTTAGGTGATTGTTGATCGTATTACCAAGTCTGCTCACTTTTTGCCAATGAAGGAAACTGATTTGATGAAGAGACTGAAGAGACTTTACTTGAAAGAAGTGGTCTCAAGACATGGAGTACCGGTCTCTATCATTTCTATCTATGATGGCAGATGTACATCACATTTCTGGCAGTCGCTCTAGAAGGCTTTGGGTACTCGTTTAGATATGAGTATGGCATACCATCCGCAGATTGATGGACAAAGTGAAAGAACCATTCAAACTCTTGAAGATATGTTGTGCGCCTGCGTAACAGATTTTAGAAATGGTTGGGATAAACATTTACCGCTAGTAGAGTTCTCATACAACAACAGTTATTATACTAGCATCAAGGTTGCACCATTTGAAGCACCATATGGTCGCAAGTATCGATCACCTGTTTGTTGGGCCGAGGTCGGAGATGTTCAGCTTACTGGTCCATAAATCGTTCACGAAACTACCGAGAAGATCGTACAAATGAAAAACAAAATTCAAGCCACGCGTGATCATCAGAAGAGTTACGCCGATGTGAGGCGTAAGCCTTTAGAATTTCAAGTAAAGACAAAGTCATGTTGAAGGTTTCATCTTGGAAAGGGGTTATCCGTTTTGGCAAACGAGGGAAGTTAAACCCGAGGTATATTGGACCTTTCAAAGTATTAGTAAGTTGGAACCGTTGCTTATAGACTCAAACTTCCTCAATAATTAAGCAGGATTCATAGCACGTTTCACGTGTCTAATTTAAAGAAATGTTTTTCTGATGAATAGCTCGTAATTCTGTTGGATGAGATCCATATTGATGACAAGATACATTTCATTGAAGAAACTGTGGAAATTATGGACCGAGAGGTCAAACGTTTAAAGCAAAGCCGCATTCCTATCATCAAGGTTCGATGGAACTCTAGGAGAGACCCAGAGTTTACGTAGGAATGCGAGGATAAATTTTAGAAGAAGTATCCGCACCTTTTCGCCGACTCCGCACCTTCGTCAAATACCATGACTTGAGCTTTGGGGACAAAGGTCTTTTAACAGAGGAATACTGTGACAATCTACAATTTTAGGTCATTTCACGTCAATAAACTCAAACTATTTACTTTGAGCTTTTACGCATTTACTTTTAATTTCAACCGTTAAGTTAAATCGCGTAAACCAAAAATCAACAATCAACATAAACCGACATTAAATAAATAAAAGTTTACGTCAAACAAGTGTTATAGAATTATTACGAAGATAATTTATAACTTTTAGTATTTTATTTTTGTACGTTACGCAAAACGTTTACGTTTCGCATTATGGACTTTCATGCATGCATGTAAACTATACCCTCAATATTTATACCTTAGCAAAAATTAAATATTTCTAACCCATTTTTATGTATGAACCGGCCTAGTATGTATATGCATACAAAAATTACAACAAAGTTTATACTACAGTAGATATTTTAATAACTAGCACTACACCAACTATGATACAGTTTTCCTACTCTTACCAAAACTCTTACACCACCACCTCTCCTATTTCTTACAAAACCACTCCCCCCCAAAATTTCATGAAGGATTAGTACTTATGTCCTTTAGATATTAATACTATATAAAGATGATACATCAACTAGCTTTTCACTTCACTTATTTCATTTGCAAAAATCACAAAATCCCTCTTGTTTCTCTCTTATACCCACGACTCAAACAAGCCATAAAACTTTTCATAGTTTTCCATTTTTTTGATATTTCAAGAAATCTAGTGTGATCAAGGTTTATATCTAAGGTGTTCTAGGGTGATTTCAAGCTTGGGTTTCAAGAAATTAAGTTAGGATTTCATTATTCAAGTTAAGGTTTTTAACAAGGTTTTTGGGTTAAAAATTAAGTCTAGGGTTTCTTTTGATCATAACCTTTGAAAGCATACTTTAGTTACTCTTTTGATTTTATTCATCTTGATAATGATTATTCATGTTTATATACTTACATTATTTATTTTTGCACATAAACATCTTGATTATAATGTTATATCACCAACTAGTAAACTTTTATAAATATTTGCAAAAAAATCAAGAACACTACTTACTTATATGATTATTAAACAAGTTGTCAAGTTTGTTATTCATAAACTAGCTTATTTGATTTTATAAGTTATTTTATTATATTATGAAGTGTTGGATGGGATTAGGTTAGTTTGGATGTATAGATTGTGGTAGAGGTTGAAGTGGTTAGATTAGAGGATGTTGTTGTGAGAAAATGAGGTAAAAATTATAGTTTAAAGTGTATAAAATACCGTTTGTAACAGCCTGTTCCGAACAGTAGGTTAGGGATTTTTCGGCGAGTTAAAACTTTAAAAATATGTTAGTTCATCTTAATACGATTTCGACATATAAAGAACTCGAAAAACGGATGTAAAACGAAGAAGTAATGGTCAAATAAGATTTGAAACAATACCAACAAATGCATTTTTTTGTATATAATCTGGCAGAAACATTTTTCGTAATTTTGACCCCTTTCGAGTCCGAACCGGCTTAAGTATAAAACTAGAAACTTGCTCAAAATGATTATTTGATAAAGTATCGCGGGTTTTGAAGCCCGAAAGTGTAAAGCAGAAGAGTTATTCTTAATCAAACTTGGACCATTTTTCGAACAATGACATGAAAATTTTTGCACACTTTTTACAAATGTATTTTCCTAACATGAATAGTAAAACAGTGTTTTCGGACGTTTTTCGGGTCCGTTTAGACTATAAAAACCTTAGGAAATAATTTAGCATCACTTATATAATGTTTATACGCGTTTTAAACTTTATAGATATTATTTTATAAATTAACTAGACTATATATATATTGTCATTGTAAACAAATAATAAATGTGGTAAACTTCATGAAATCATTATTTTGATTTATAAGCTAAGTAAAAAACTATTAGGTGGTGATATAACAAGATAAAATATAGTGCATTGTTCTATATTTTCATGCGCTATTCTAAATCGACTTATAATTAAATAGGTTGCATACCGGTTCTTTGCGACGACATTCCTAGTTGATTTTTATAAAAGTCAATTCCATCACTTTATGTTGACACTTTATGTTGATTTTTATACCGGCCCTTTGCGGTCCCATTTATACATACATAAACCTATGAACTCACGAATTTATGTTGACACTTTTAAGCATGTATTTCTTAGGTGAATAAGCTACATGACGTTCTTGATTTGCATTGAATTCTAAACTTTTCAAGAATACATTCATGGATTTCTTTATGCATACAAACTATCACTCCTCGTTGTACTATTTTAGGTCTTTAATTTTGATGCTAACTGTTGGAACAAATGTTATAACTTATTTATTTCAATCAAATAACGAGGTTACTTTTCAAACGACTCATTTAGATGTCGTTCGCTTATATCTTGTGCTATTGTATTATGAAGTAATTCCCCCGGTTATGATTCTGCTGCGACATATTTTGGAGGTGTTACAGTAGACTTAAATACGAACGCGTGGATATAAAGAACACAAAAATCAGACTTAAAACGAATGAGATATGGCAAAATAAAGTTTATTAATTTTTTCGGCAAAACTGTTTTTATAAGTAATTTGTCCAGTTTCTAAAATGGTATTTTTGCCCGTTTCAGGTCCGAGTCGGGTAAAACTCTTAAAAGAAAACTTCTAGATCATGATTTTTCCTTGAAACCTCGCTTTCGGACAACCCGTGAATCCTTATAACGAAGGAGATATGCCCTTTCGAAGTAGGGCTATTTTCTGAGAAATTAATAAAGTTCCTGCTTGTATTTTTACTAATGAAGGGTGCTATTTGGATATTAAAATAGGGTTTTTGGGCGTTTCGATTTCGTTTGAGCTATAAAAACCATAAGAAATATTATAGTATGACTTTTTTTCATACGCTTAAGAAACTTTTAAAAATAATAATAAGCAAGCGAGGTAGACTATATTTAAGTTGGCTATTAGAAAATACTCACAAGTATATATACTTAATTAATAAGTGGCGAACTTGACGTAAACATTATTTTGACTTATAAAACTAAAACGCAAACTAGTAGGCGGTGATATGATGTTATAAAAAAATATTTGCATCATCTCATCTTATGTGCACTATCCTAAGACGACCCATAATTTAGTAGGTTGCGTTCGGGACATTCTTTGACGTCCTACTTATTTGATTTATTCACAAATAAATACTTTTGACTAAGGTGAGTTTATAGCCCCGTTTTAACTTGTTTATCACCATTTTATAAATCTCAGAGTGAGATACATTGCTTTGTTTTATACTATGGACGCAAGTGCCTTTCTTTTAAATGATTACGGATTAGCCTAAGTAGCGATAATTCACTATGCCCAAACTATCATGAACCGTTAATTACTTTGTGTAAGCGCGAGTGCTACAAATAGATCTATTGGGAATGACATCCCCGTTCGGGTAAGTTAAGTGCTTACTAGTTTCGAAGGACCAAACAAACGGACGTATAACATGTCGGACTTAGGGTGTTGCGGATTGAACACCTACTAGGGTACTTTGATTGCATTAAATTGGATAAATACTTTGTTGTAGCTTCGGTGTCATGAGCTTAGTGCAATCGTAATTTATTTTGTGATATTGTATGTGTTACAATAGTCATGCCTTACTAAATCTTGCGGTCCAACTTTACTTACTTACCTAAACCTATGAACTCAATAACTCTATGTTGACAGTTTTAAGCATGTATTTCTCAGGTGCTTAACTACTATGGTGTATTTGATGTGCATGGAGTCCTCATCCTTCAAGATCATTTCATGGATGTTCCTCTGCATTAAAAACTATGTCCTCGTTGTATTAAACTTTGATTTATTTTTTGATACGAAGTTTTTGGGACCAATTGTTAAGAACTTATTTATTTTAATCAAATCAACAAGGTATCTTTTTAACGAATCACTTAGAGGTCGTTCTCTTATATCTGTGCTTATGTATTATGAAGTAATGCCCCCAGTTACATATTCCGCTGCCACCTATTTTGGGGTGTTACAGATTGGTATCTAGAGCCAAGGTTATAGAGAACTAGGTTGCATATTTTATCTAGACTATAACCGTTTCACAAACATTGCATCACATAAAGCATTTTTCATGTACATATATACTACTTGCTTACATGACTTATACTTGGTTTTACTTTCCTTTACGTATATTTTTACACTTGCCTTATATAAAAGTTATTTATATAAACCTTTGATTGTTACATTACTATGTCTCACTCCACCATCTCATCTGAGTCTATAGCCACTGAGAGTCTTGGATCATTTGTTGCATATGTTATTTTACCTTACCCTGCACCTGTGGTTTTTGACTCACCTGTGGTTTCTGACTCCGATTCTGTTTTTCTTGGATCGCTTATCACCAACTACAGATCCAGATGATGAGCCACTTGGCTCATCCGATACTGCTGACCACTTGGCTCATCCGATACTATTGATGCTTCGTCTAGCACTGATGAGTCGCTACAGGCTCATGCCGTACCTACTATTGCTCCTGAGTCACCACCATCTTTATCACCTCCTATCGCTCTATATAGACGACGCGGGACAGTGCAAAGACCGAGGAAGACAGTTTGACCTCAGCCTCCTCTAACACCATCTACTCTTGCACTCATTGACGACTGGTTTGCTGCACTACCATCATCACCTCTACTATCATATGCTCATTTGGGACCATCCCACAGGAGGCCGCGTTCTTCACCAACATCATCTGCAGCACCACCTCCCAAGAGGTGTAGAGTGTCGCCTACACCAACATTGCCTACAACAACAGAGTTAACAGTGATGGCACCTGCATTGCATTTTGTGCATATTGAGTTGTTACCACCTTACAAGAGGTTTGTTGCTATAGAGAGGGTAGAGGCTCTACTAAGAGAGAGGTGGCGTCATTGAGAGACAGACTTGCTGCAGCTGAGATTCAGATCGATGCACTTTAGAGAGATGACATCGGCAAAGACGTTAAAGCTGTTGGGATTGAAGCCCGACTTAAGAGAGTCAAGGATGCCATGAAGAGGAGATAGATAGGTCATATCCTAGTAGCTATATTGTAGTCTATCAGGAATCAAGTTAGTACTCGACTGGTAGCTTTTGATGTGACGCTTGTATTATTATTTTTCTTTGAAAAATAACGTATTAAGTATTAGAATCTATCGATGTTGGTTTTGATTATGCAATATTGTGATGTTGATTTATTTACTACTTAGTTGATTCTCTTATATCTCTGTGTGTTGTGATATCAGATTCATTTTACCATTGTATGTCGGGATCTAACTATTTATTGTATCTATTGTATGATGTGGTTATGATTGTACGAAATCTCATGTGTGTTGTATTTCTTATGATTTTGAAAAAAATGCCTACAACAAGACAAATAATAAGCTCTGAAGACATTGAAGAGTTGATAGCCCAACGCATGGCGGATGCGTTACCAACATACGATGTAACATCCGAGAATTTTCGAAATTTTGAATGATGATTTTACCCTTTGACTTTTAGGGTCTGACATGACTTTTTGACTTTTGGTCTTTTATTGTCACATAAAAGCGATTACCGCGTAACCGGTAATTTTTCGGAACATATTTAAAAGAGATATATGTTATTCCTAAGTTGATTTATAAAAAACGAGCAGCTAAATCACGTTTTCATTATTCAGACTCTAAAGCAATTTGATATAAAACGACATTCCTAACAACTTTTCAGTTTTGTCCGAGACCCGAAAACAGTCAGAAAGTGACTGAAATGCCCTCGCAAGATTTAGAAACAAGAAAATAATTAAATTATATTTAATTAACACTTTTTATTAAATAAAAATATTTAATAAATTAGTCATCATTTTATTCGAAAACGTTGGTTGATAACGCAAATATTTAGGTTAGAAATTTTGTTTTTATTTTTACTTTCGGACGAGACATAACCGAGTCACCAAGTAAATAACAAATATTTATATAAATGTTACGATGTATTTATGAAATACTATCAAGTAAATACTTATTTTTATCAGAAAAATGATTTGGAAAACAATGGCGCAAGTTTCGTATTTTGAAACATCCGTTAAGTCACTCAAACGAGTCCCGAACCAATATTTTATAAAAGTTTCTCAACAATTACACATTTAGTCCCTGGGGAATATTTATACAATTAACCCTATACTATGATACACTTGCCATTTCATTTTATAAGTTTTATACATAAATAAAATTTATAACAAATATTTCATTTTTCAAAAATGTATACACACACACATAATGCACCATCTTCCTCTCCCTCTCCCATATCCGGCCGCCGCCGCCAGATTCCGGCCACCACCACGCCGCAGCCGCCGGAAAAGTTTTTCGGCCGAAACCAAAAGTGTTCCTCGTTAACCGATCTATCCGACCCACTAGGTCACTAGCCGCCACGCGCCGCCCCCTCCTCCGGCTGCCTCCCCACCGACGCAACCATAACACCACCACTACTGCCGTCCCTATGCCACACCACCACCATCATCATCATCTTCACGTTATCATCATCACACTACACCGACGCCACCATCGTCACCATCTCCGAATAGGGTGCGTCGGGTTTATTCTTGGCACCATGGGTGCGTTCGGTTTGTAGTCACGCCCCAAAAAGGGTTGCGTGTAGTTTAATAACAACGACAAAGGGGTCCGTTTGGTTGGTTTACTAGCACCAGCAGGTGCGTTTGGTTTGGCTCAACCCGAAGAGGGTGTTTGTTCTTGGTTGTTAACACCCGTTAGGGTGCGTTCGGTTTGGGTTTATAAATAGACTTAGGTCCGTTTGGTTTGTTTTGACTGATTAGGGTGCGTTTCGGGTGGCTGCCACCAACAAATAGGGTGCGTTAGGTTTACACAACCGCACCGTAGGGTGCGTTAGGTGTGGTTTCAGCCTAAAGGGCGCGTGTGGGTTACCAGAAAAAGCACCAAAGGTGCGTTTGTTGGTATGTCAGCAGCACCGGGGGTGCGTTTGGTTGTGTAACAACAGGGTAGGGTGCGTTTGGTTGCTGTTTATACTGAAAAGAGTGCATTTGGTTTGAGTAGAACCACATTAGGGTGCGTTTGGTTTATAAAGAAACTAATTAGGGTGCGTTTGGTTTAGTAGAAAAACACCACGGGGTGCGTTTGGCTGTGTAAATGCAATAAGGGTGCGTTTGGTATTAAAGACAAGCACCAAAGGTGCGTTTGGTTTGGCAGCCAAGCACTAAAGGTGCGTTTGGTTGGACAGTTTGACGTATAGGGTGCGTTTGGGATAAAAGAAACACACAAGGAGTGTGTTTGGGTTTGAAATAAGCACCACGGGGTGCGTTTGGGTTTAGAGAAGACAACAAAGGATGCGTTTGGTTTAGCGAAACAACAAGGGTTCGTTTGGTTTATACACTTGACTAATAAATATAACACGAGACTTTATAAATTATAAATCGGAACTAAAATGGTGGTTAATGGTTAAATAAATATGGTATTTATTAATTTGTTTAGTTATAAATATATATAAATATATATTTAAAACACGTAGATATTTTGCAACGCGCGGTTTGTTGAAAAGTGGAAAAGAAAACATTAGGTTTTATAAATATGGGGAAACGTTATATAACCGGGAAGGTCATGACGAAATTTATATAACTTTTTATATTTAGTAATGTTTTACTAAAGCCTCTATTATTTTAGAAACCGATAAAAGGGACTAAGTTATATTTTAAAGATATAATAATTTGTATTATACAATAACCGGATAAACGAACGAAAACTATACTTTTACAATGAGATAACTATTTTAGACACGACGATACATTTAGAGAGCGTTTTGTAATAGCTTCAAGGTTGTGTAACCCTAGTACTTAAAGAGTACTCGTATTATTTATAATATTGAAGCATTGAGTTTTGTGTTTATTGTTTGAGTGTGATCATTACTGTTTCCATTTTAAATTTCTCTAGAGTATCAAAGTGTAGATTCCGCATACACTTTGGTATATACACAAAGTCTCAATCTTTGTTATTTTGGATTCTTCCAAGGTAACAAACTCTTTATATCATAAAGAATCGATCAAGGCGTGGGATCAACAAGTGGTATCAGAGCCTGTGCTTTGAGATACTTTGATCTAGGGAAAATGGACGTTAGTAAATTCTCATGAACAATTCATTGGCCAATGCTTCCCATTCTCATTAGGAGAGTATGAGGAGGTGGGAAATCAATGTATCAAAGCAAATACTTTCAAGATTCAAGACTATGCATTGTGGGAAGTTATAGGAAAATGAAATTCATGGGTTGCCTAGTCCTGGTACTGCACCAGTTTCTAGGTCATCAAAACATGAAGATGATAGTACCATCTACTACTGAAGAAAAGATTTGCAAGAAGAATGATGTTAAAGCCAGAAGTCTTCTCCTCATGGCACTCCCAAATGAACATCAGCTTACCTTTAACCAGTATGCTGATGCTCAATCTATGTTTATAGCTATTAAAGCTCGCTTTGGAGGAAATGATGCTACAAAGAAGACACAAAAGGCCTTACTGAAGCAACAGTATGAAAACTTCAATGCTACAAGCTCACGATTCTTTGGACTCTATCTTTTACAGGTACCAAAAGCTTGTTAGTGATTGGCAAATTCTTGGTGTAGATACCTCTGGCAGAGATTTAAATGTTAAGTTTTTGAGAAGCTTACCTTCAGAATGGGATACTCATGTAGTTGTCTGGATGAACAAACCCGACTTTGAAACTATGGGTTTGGATGGTTTGTACAACAATTTTAAAATTGTTGAACAAAAGGTTAAGAGAACTGTTGCTGGTATTTAATGATGATAGAAATTTGGCATTTCTAACCACTTTCCAGTCTCAAGCAGTACTATCTATTAATACTGTTAACACTGGAGTTAGTACTGGCACCACAAAGTTTAATTACTGCTGGAACTGAAATAGTACTGCTAGTTTTAGTGATGCCACTGTTTATGCCTTTTTGTCCACTCAACCTCAAGGGTCTCAACTTGTTCATGAAGATTTGGAGCAAATTCATGATGATGATTTAGAAGAGATGGATCTAAAGTGGAATATGGCATTGTTGAGCATGAGGGCAATGAAGTTCTATCAGAGAACTGGGAGGAAGAAAGTTATTGATGGAAGTAGTACTGCTAGATATGACAAATCCAAGGTAGAATGTTTCAACTGTCACAAAATGGGACATTTTGCTAGAGAATGTAGAGTTCCAAGAAGCAAAGACAACTAGGAAATTGGAACCAAGGAAAACTCATCCAAAGCAGTAAGGATTGAAAGATGCTCTGAAAGGCATATGTGTAGGCTATTGATGGTGGTGGATTTGATTGGAGTGATATGGCAGAGGATGAAATTCAAGCAAACATGGCTCTCATGGCATTCTCTGATTCTGAGGTATCACGGATAAAACTTGTTCTAATTCTTGTTGCCAAATTATGTAAGCACTTAAAAACAACAATATGATGATTTATAGTTAAATTTGTTATGATGTCTGATTTTAAAGCATTCTCACCTATAAAGAGGTCTGTATTTTTAGAAGCACAAGTTGTTAATATAAAGAATCTGAAAGTTTGTTTTCTTGAAGAGATTGCGTTTGCTGAAAGAAGTGTAGGTCATAGGATGATTTAATCGAGATTTGTTTAAGTCTGAACTTGAAATATTTAAGGAAGAAAAAGAGGGTGTTTGAATTTAACTAGCTAAGTTGATTCAAAATCATCTAAGAACTTAGAGGCTTTATTGCAAGTCAGGTAACTGACAGGAGCAAAGGGGCTTTGGTTACACTGCTTTTGTCCCTCTCCCTCATCCCTTAATTCTCAACAGACCAACACCTTTAGACCTTTGTCCTATTCAGGGCTATTGAGGAATTTCAACATCTGAGGATAAATGGGGATGGTCACTAGAAATTAAGGTTTTTTAGTCAACTATTGATTGTGATAGAGAGTAAATAATTTTTGGTGGAATACTGTTGTCTCTTTAAACACAACAAACCAATGTAAAGAAGTCTGTTAATGTATCTAGCTCTGTTGTGTCTCCACTTAAGGTAGACAAAGATTGGAGAGAAAAGATTTTCCATCCTGCTAATCATGTTAGGGTAGAAGAACCTAAAAAGGCTAGAGAGAATAATGATGCCCCAATAATTGAAGATTGGGTGTCAGATGATGAGGAAGATGTTGAGTCTATTCCCAAGGAAGAAAAGAAATCTAATGTACCTATTGCTACTAAGAAAGAGTCAGGAGAAAGAGTCAGTAAAACCTGTAAGTCCAAGTAGAAAGTCAATTAGGTATGCTGAGATGTATAGGTCACAGAGACCTAGGGGGAATCAAAGAAGTTGGAATGGTCAGAAATCTCATCAATTAGGAGTTAACTTTGTTTTTAATAACAAGGCATGCTTTATTTGTGGTAATTTTGATCATTTTCAGTATAATTGTCCTAATGCTTATAAACATATGGTTCCAAGAGCAGTCTTAATGAGGACTGGCCTTAAAACTGTCAAAAATGCAAAGCCTCTTAGTACTGCTAGGTCTGTTAACACTGTCAGACCTGTTAGTACTGCTAGGTTTGTTAATACTGTTAGGCCTTATAATACTGCTCACCCAAAACCAACAGTTTCTTGTGCTAGGCCAAAGACTCATTTTCAAAATCAAGCACAAAGGCCCTTTTACAAGAATACAGCATTAACAAAGAGGTCTAATATTCAAAATATTAATACTGCTAAACAAGTTTTTAATACTGTTAGGCCAAATGTTAATACTGTCAGGGCAAGGGGTTTTAATGCTGTTAAGCCCTCAGCATGTTGGGTGTGGAGACCTATCAAACCCAATGGTGCATCATTAACCTTTAACAAATATAATTATATTGATGCATGTGACACCCCCATAAAATCACAACGCAGCGGAATACCACTTTGTAGTGCCACTTCATAGTATAAAGTACAAGTTACAGTAAACGACCTCAAAAGAGACGTTTGATAAGATGTCACATTCGATTTAAATAAATCAGAGTAAATTTAGGTCCCAATAATTTATGATTTAACAAGATTACCAGATTTCAATCGTGACTCATTTTGTCTATCTAAGGAAAAACAGTTATCGAATGTGAAAAAAATTGAGTCCTTGAGTTTTGTTGATATCCACGCGTCTCGAATGCTCCCAATGCTCAGCTAGCAATATAATAACCTGAGAAAATACATGCAAAAACGTCAACAATAATGTTGGTGAATTCATAGGTTTAAGTAAAAGCAGTATTGAAATAGTTCAAGAAATATTTCTGTAAGAAAAGTAGCGTTACAACATTTAGAAGAATTGTTATCGAAATCCAAGTAATGTTTCAATAAATCAAGTAATGTTCAATAGTGGACCACAAGGTTTAAGATCAGCCAGCGACAGTATTTCAAAGTATAATTCAACAGAATACATTGCAACGAATGCAATTATAAATCTTGATTGCATTGAGCTCCATGACACCGAAGCCTTGACCGTTTACACATCTACTTTATGTAAATTCATGTGCCCATAACTAGGTATTATGTGCCTTATACGCTAAAATCTAAATACAAATTGTCCGATGACTGGGTGGCTCGAAGGATTCGATTCAGACCCCCGGACAGGGCTGTCAAACCCCAATAGATCAATTTTATTTTACCTAGCGCTTCACCCATTATAGTAATATAACAGTTCACAGATAGTGGGTCTTTGGCAATAACTACTCATGCAATTGACCTCATATTTGGGTCCAGCATACCATAAAGTTTCTTGTGTCCAGTTTATAAAACAAGCATGTATCAAACATGTATTAGAAATCATGTGGTAGATAAGCAAAAGCTTTAGTAAAAACATTCATGTAACGCTTATGTAGTAGTAACCGATAAGTTATTCGGTAAAACAAGCATGTATCAAACATGTATTAGAAATCATGTGGTAGACAAGTAAAAGCTTTAGTGAAAACATTCATGTAACGCTTATGTAGTAGTAACCGATAAGTTATTCGGTAAAACAAGCATGTATCAAACATGTATTAGAAATCCCCATGAGAAGGTAAGCAAAAACAGATTACATGTAAAAACATTCCTGTAACGCTTATAAGTTAGTAACCGATAAGTTATTCGTTAAAACAGCATGATCAAACATTATTAGAAATCATGTGAGGTAAGCAAAAACTTAGTAAAAACATTCATGGTAAAACGCTTATGTAGTTGTAACCGATAAGTTATTTGGTAAAACAAGATGTATCAAACATGTATTAGAAATCATGTGGTAGATAAGAAAAACTTAGTAAAAACATTCATGTAACGCTTATGTAGTAGTAACCGATAAGTTTGCTTAAATAAACAAGCATGTATTCTCACCCCAAAAATAGTTTAAGAAAACCATTAAAAATGAAAAGGTGGGGCTATGAACTCACCTTGATTGAAGACCACAGTCAATAATCAATCAATCACGAAGCGTCACCGATAACGAACTCGACCGCGACCTATAATTATGTCGCTCGGTTACTATATAATAAAGTACGACCGAATGATGCGTACATCGCAACGATAGAAATCGTATAAAAACACAGTTAGAAAATCCACTGGGCCATAGATCCTAAAACCACAATATTATGGGGGGGGGGGGGGGGGGGGGGGTGGGGGGGGGGTGGGGGGGGGGGGGGAGGTTGCGATCGTTCTTTTATTTATATCATACATCGCTTAAGCGAATACTTTCTATTTTAAGAAACTTTCTATTTTAGGAAAGTTACCACATTTGGAAAAGTTACATTTTTGGTAAGTCTCGGCATCCAATTATATTTGTAAAAATATTTATTTATCTCGTCGAAATTTCGACTTTCAATTTGGTTATTAATTACCCATATCGGGATTATGTCCCGTATATTACCAAAGTTACTATTTTTTATAATTTTTATCCAGTCATAAACTCGTTAACATCTAACCTTTATATTCTTAAAAAAATAGCGATTTATTATTTTTATAAACATTCAATAAGTCTTGTATTAACCCGTTGACTTTTTAAAGTCAACATTTGACTTTCTTTGACTTTTATTAATTATATTTTACTTTCCAAATCTGACCCGCGCCAAACGACCCACCTAAATCACAATTTTCACGACTCGCAAAGAATAAATTTTTAGGGAAAACGATCGTCCGGACAACTTTATAGTTTATAGTCGAGACCCGAACACGACATAAAATGACCAAAACGCCCCCTGCAAGAATCTGCTAGAACCTTGACTATATTAATAAAAACGCAACAGTTTTGACCATCGTTTTAACCCGCTATATCCCATTTTCTCGTACTTTGACAAAAAAGAGATATTATAGAAACATCATTCCGGACAACTTTCCGTGTTTCGCCGGAAGGCAGAAACGGACTCGAAAGTTCACAAACCGCCTATTGAAAATCTGACATAACCTATTAATCTAGAAATAGCTGAACAAAATTTATAAAAATTCAAACTTCTTTTGGCCATAACTTCTTCGTTATTAAGAGTTACGGGACGTTCGAATTACCGAAACGAACATAAAAATAAGCTCTTTC
Organism: Tanacetum coccineum; assembly: GCA_026074375.1. NCBI lineage: Eukaryota > Viridiplantae > Streptophyta > Magnoliopsida > Asterales > Asteraceae > Tanacetum > Tanacetum coccineum. The sequence continues at coordinate 15,620 of BQNB010003930.1, read as the reverse complement.
ATATTCCTAAATCAAAAATCAATTTTGATAAATTTTCGGACCTCGTTTTCCGTGTCAAAGTTTCTGCTCGTTTTTTATACTTTATCAGAAACGACTTCAAAACTCCATTTTTAGCTTGCCCATTCCAACTATAATATGTCTAATATGACCTATAAACAATACATGATCAAATCAATCGACCCATAATACGATCTAACCTATTCACGCAAGATTTCCCCAAATTCATCACATGCATTCACGAAACAATCGAATCAAGAAAATGACAAAATAAACATAAAAGAATGCTTCAAACTCTCACAAAGCTAGATCCGGACGCGTATTTTGTTCCCTCCCTTTGTCCTACCGAACTCGAACCACAACCCAAAACCAAAATCGAACATTTTTCAATTGAACCGAGCCATTGTTTTCCAAATTATTTTTCCTATAAAAATGAGTATTCATTTGGTAGTATTTCATAAATATTTTTATAACATTTATAAAAATATTTGTTATTTATTTGGGAACCCGGTTATGCCTTGTCCGGAAAAACAAATTTTAACTCGAATATTCGCGTTATCAACAAACGCTTTTGAATAAAATGTTAAATGATTTTATTTAATATTTTTATTAAATAAATAGTGATAATTAAATATAATTTAATTATTTTTGTGCCGGTACGCGTTGTGTGCGCTGTTCAAAATTTTGCGAGGGTATTTTAGTCACTTTCTGTTTGTTTTCGGGTCTCGGGCAAAACTAAAAAGTTGACCGGAATGTCGTTCTAAATTAAATTGCTTTAGAGTCCGAGTTGTGAAAACGTGATTTAACGGGTCGTTTTTAATAAGTCAACTTAAGAAGAATAATATATATCTTCTCGTTTTCGTTTCAAATAAGTTTGAAAAATAAATTTGTAAATAAGAGATATATAATAAATAATATGAATTATTATTTAAATACGTTTCGAAAATTTACCGGCTACGCGGTAATCGTTTTTATGTGACCGTAGAAGGTCAAAAAGTCAAGTCAAACACGAAAAGTCAAGGGGTAAAATAGTCATTTAAAGTTCCGAAAATTGCCGGTTGTCACAGTCTTCCCACCTTAAGGGAGCACCGTCCCGGTGCTCAATTCGACTTATTCGTCTCTGGTTTACTTGTGATGAGATGAGTGGATATACCTAGGTCATCGTCGAGGTTTCCAACAAAATTTTGAATGAACAAAAGTCAAAGCATCAAATATGTGCAATGAATATTAGTGAATGGATCAAATGTCATGAGGATCTTCAAAAGGAAGGATAAAATACATGAGTCGAAGAAAAAGCTATTGGAACGAAGAATTTAACAAGTCGTCAATTCTTGGAGGCGGTTAATGGTTCATTACTATTAGATTATCAAGTTCGCGGCGGTCGATACACATTCGGAAAAATCCATATAACAAATCACGAGTCGAAAGAAGTTCATAGCCCAAAGAATGATTCATACGGACGAACACACGCTATGTCGGATAAACATAAGCCCACTCATTTATAATTTGTCACTTACAAAAAGAGGCGTCCCAATCCTTGTAAGTAAGAATTTATAAACTTATGGTTCGGTAATTTATAATTTCCTTATTCAAATGAAGAAGCGTCCTAATTCATTTCAATAAGATGATTATAAATCATCCTACTTAAGTATCGCCGGCACAAAAACACAATATCAAAACAATAGATTACGAAGCAACGTATACGATTCAAAAGCATAAAGAGAGTGTTCAAACTCGAAGTCAAATGATAGAATAACTAGCGAAATTGACAAACTACGCCGAATTTCAACATCATAAAAAAAAGAATGAAGCAAGGTCGCGTAAATGTTTCGGAGATAACCGCATCGCTCACAATATATCGAAGTAAACGAACTCATTAAGAAGTACCATAGTACTATACACATATGTACAAGTATCTATATATAATACTAGTATTGACGTTCGAGGGAGAAAATGAGAAATCAGGAAGTACGCGACAATCAGAGTGTTCATTATATATACTAATTATATTTAGATAATTTGACTAGATTATATAAGGTAATAGTAATACGTCATAAGATAGACGTGAGAGGGTGAAATCATAGCAGTATTATCTACTATTCTTAATGTAATGCAGTTAAAGAAGCAAAAGAGAGCATATAAATTACCTGGGAGCAAGCGCGCATGGATATCGGACAATGGTGAAAGGTTCTTAAATTTTTTCGAAAAAGGTTATAGTATAGGGTTTTTGAAAAACGACCTAGTTCGCTATAAGAGGTGCTCTGTTACATCTGTGACACCCCCATAAAATCAAAGCATCGGGGGGAATACCACTTTGGGGTGCCACTTCATAGTATAAAGTACAAGTTACAGTAAACGACCTCAAAAGGGACTTTTGATAAAATGTCACATTCGATTTAAATAAATCAGAGTAAATTTAAGTCCCAATAATTTATGATTTAACAAAGTTACAAGATTTCAATCGTGACTCATTTTGGATCATCTAAGGAAAAAACAGTTATCGAATTGAAAGAAATTGGCCTTAGTTTTGTTGATATCCTCACGTGTCTCGAATGCTCCCAATGCTCAGCTAGCAATATAATAACCTGAGAAAATAAATGCAAAAAAATCTGTCAAAAATATTGTTGGTGTGAATTCATTGGTTTAAGTAAAAAGCGGTTATTGAAATAGTCTCAAGTTATATTTCTGTAAGAAAAGTAGCGTTACAGCATTTAGAAGAATTGTTATCGAAATTCAAGTAATGTTTCAATAAGTCAAAGTATTGCCTCAAATAGATGTGACCACAAGGGTTATACGATCAGCATATAAGTAGTGACAGTATTTTAAAGTATATTCAACAGAATACATTGCAATGAATGCAATGTATAAATCTTGTTTGCATTGAGCTCATGACACGAAGCCTTGACGTTAACACATATCTTGTATGTAAATCATGTTGCCCCATAACTAGGTATTATTGCCTTATACCTAAATTCTAAATACAAATTATCCGTTGACTGGGTGCTCGAGAAAGGTTTCGATTCTGACCCCGGAAAGGGCTGTCAAAACCCAATAGATCGAGTTATTTGTACTAGGATCACCCATTTTTGGTAATTCAACAGTTCATGATGTGGGTCCTTTGGCAATAACTACTCATGCATTGACCTCATATTTGGGTCCAGCATACCTTAATAGTTTTTTGTGTCCAGTTTATTAAAACAAAGATTTGTATCAAACCCCCCCCCTTAATTTTTTTTGTATTAGAAATCATGTCGTAGATAAGCAAAAGCTTTAGTTAAAAACATTCTTTGAAGCTTATGTAGTAGTATAACGATAAGTTATTCGGTTAAAACAAGCATGTATCAAACATGTATTAGAAAACATTGTGGTAGACAAGTAAAAGATTTAGTGAAACCATTCAATGTACGCTTAGGTACGTTGTAACCGATAAGGTTATTCGGTTAAAAACAGGCATGTATCAAACATGTTATTAGTTATCATGTGGTGGTAACAAAAACTTTAGTAAAAACATTCATGTACCCCTTATGTAGTAGTAACCGATTATGTTATTCGGTAGTAAAACAAGGCATGTATCAAACATGTATTAGAAAATCATGTGGTAGGTAAGCAAAAACTTTAGTAAACACATTTCATGAACGCTTTTTGTTGTAGTAACCGATAAGTTATTGGTAAAACAAGCATTGTATAAACATGTATTTGTTGTTTTAAGAAATCATTTGTGGTAGATACAGCAAAAACTTTAGTAAAAACATTCCAGTAAGCTTATGTCGAGTAGGTAACCGATAAGTTTGCTTAAATAACGAGCATGTATTCTCACCCCAAAAACAAAATTGTTTAAGAAAAACCATTAAAAAATGAAAAGGTGGGGGCTTATGAACTCACCTTGATTGAAGACACGGTCAATAATCAATCAATCACGAAGCTACGTCACCGATAAACGGAAACTCGACCGCGACCTGTAAATATGTCAGCTCGGTGTGTTATTTATATAGTTCGACCCAATGAGCGTACATCGCAACGATAGAAATCGTATAAAATACACATGTGATGAGAAATCCACTTGCGCCTTAGATCCTAAAATCCCACAATATTAGGTTGCGATCGTTCTTTTATTTATATCATACATCGCTTAAGCGAATACTTTCTATTTTAAGAAACTTTCTATTTTAGGAAAGTTACCACGATTCTGGAAAAGTTACCATTTTTGGTATGCCTCGGCAATCCATTTTTATTTGTAAAAATATTTATTTTATCTCGTTCGAAATTTTCGACTTTTCAATTTGGTATTAATTACCCATATCGGGATTATGTCCGTATATACCAAAAGTTACTTATTTTTATAATTTTATCGTTCAATAACTCTGTTAACTCTAACTTGTTATATTCGTAAAAAATTAATAGCGTTTATTATTTTTTATAAACGTTCATAATGTCTTGTATTTACCCGTTGGACTTTTTAAAAGTCACATTTGGTTAACCCTTTTTTTATTTTTTTTCTTTGACTTTTATACTTTTTATTATCTTTACCCAAATCTGACCCGCGCCAAACGACCCTCTAAATCACATTTTCACGGATCCTCGGTTCAAAGAATTAAATTTTATGGAAACGATCGTTCCGGACAACTTTATAGTTTTTGTCGAGGACCCGAAACTCGACAGAAAATGACCAAAGATGCCCTGCAAGAATCTGCGGGAAACTTGACTATTGTAATAAAAACGCAACAGTTTGTACCATCGGTTTTGACATGCTATATCCAATTTCGTGATTTGACCAAAAAGAGATAATATAGAAAAACATCATTCCGGACAACTTTCGTGTTCGCCGGAAGGCTGAAAAACGGAATCGAAAAGTGCTCTAAAAGCTATTGAAAAAATTCTGGACAGAACGGCTAATTATTCTTAATAGCTGAAAAAATTTTTATAAAAATTCAAACTTCTTTGGCATAACTTCTTAGTTAATAATGAGTTACGGGACGTTCCGAATTACCGTAAACACGAACATAAAAATAAGCTCTTTCATATTCCTAATCAAAAATCAATTTTGATAATTTTCGGACCGCGTTTTCCGTGTCAAAGTTTCTGCTCAGTTTTTATAATTTTCTAAACACATCTAAAAATCATTTTATTTTAAGCTTCCATTCCAACGATAATATGTCTATATGACCTATAAACAATACTTGATCTAATCAAATCGACCCATTAATACGAATCTTACCTATTCACGCAAGGATGTTCCCAATTCATCCACATGCATTCACGAAAACAATCGAATCAAGGTCGATGTGTGAAAATGAAAAAATAAACATAAAAGACACAGAATGCTTACAAAGCCACAAGAGCTAGATCTTTTTCTTTTCTTTTTTTTTAGGACTCGATTTTTTTGTTCCTCCCTTGTCCTAGCGGACTCGAACAACACTCCCAAAACCAAAATCCGAACATTTTTAATCTGAATCCGAAAATTGAAATATTTAATTATCCATCCATGAACAATCCCACTTACAAAACGAAAACATTCGAATCTAACTCGGAACCCCTTAACTAGCAAAATACCCATTGCATGTGTTTTATTTTTAATGGAACGTAGAATATAAAGAGGGGATTGGAAATATAAGTTGTTCGGGTTGCATGTAATTTTTCCGGCGACCACGGCGGTTTAATGGCGGCGGTGACCGTTCGGCCGACGGCGACTAGTGGCGGTTTCACGATGGACCGGAAAAGTTTTCCGGTGGTTGGTGGTGGGATCTAGAGAGAGGGAAAGTGTGTGTGTTTCTGTGTTTAAAATGAGGAAATGGAAGTAAATTCCATTTATATAGTTCCTTATTTTAAGTTTTTGGCAAAAATAGTCCTCCCCTCCTTTTATCTTTATATTTTTGACACATAATACTTTTACTTAATGTTAAAAAAAAACGACAACCATGGTTCAGGATTACACTTCTGAAATTATTTTTATTTTCGTTCACGCTTTTATTTAGTTTATAACATTTATTAAAACGTTTTACAACTCTAAAAGCGAGTTCGGCTCAAGACAATGAACAAAATGACGACCATTTCATATAAAATTTAAATAAATTTACGATTTTAACATAATAATAACGAGTCGCGTCGTACATTTTTTTTTTTACAATGCTCGAAACGGTTCACGAACGCGCGGTCAAACGCGGATAAAAAAAAGTCGAAAAGTATTAAAATGAAAAATAAATAAGCTATCGAAGCTTAATATAGATTATTGATTTCTTCAAACGTTAAAATGGATAAAAATATTCATGGACAATTGCAACTAGTAAAACGACGATTTTTGGATTTAAAACGGCTTAAAAAACAAAAAACAATAAAATACCAATAAAATATTAGAAATAGATTTAAGGCTTCGGTTATAATATTGACCGTAAAATACGAGATGCTACAATGCACGAGGCAGATCCAAGTCAGTAATGGCTTTGGTCCCCAAAAGTACTAACTTATAAAGTTTTTTGTGCAGAGCTCAATTCCCAATTAAATGAAAAAAGGATTTGTGGATAGTAGATGATCAAGGCACCAATGTCTGGAAAAAAAAACTACATTACTCTCCTTTACAGATTTCAAAGGGTAATTTGATGGAGGTTATGTTTACTTTTGGTGGAGGTGCAAATGGAGGAAGATATCACCGGTAAAGGTATCTATCAAAATAGATAAACTGATTTTGATAGATGTTATACTTTGTCATGTGTGAAGTTTAATCCTTTTTTGTGTACTCACAAATGTGTGACAAAAAGAATCCTATGTTCTTTTTAATGATTCTGAATGTACTTGTATTTGTCTCCAAATTTTAAGTTGCCTGATGAAAATCATTGTTACTCCTTAAAATTCCTAGACAGAACAACATGTACAGTTTTTAGTTTTGATATGAAAATCATAGTCCTAAAGAATGGTTTAACTTGGTCTAGTTGCAAAGGCTACATCTAGAGGAATCAAAGTTATGGCCTAAGAGGATTGGGTCATGTCAATTTAAAAATATTAATAAAAACCTTGTCAAAAAAAATCTTGTTGTTGTGAGTGATTTATTTAAAAGATTTGACAAATGATCTAACTTGTGTAGCTGTCCTCAAAGGCAAGAACATAGACCTATTGTACGTCCGGGCCTTTAGTTCCATTACTAAGCCTTTGTATATGTTGCATATGGATTTGTTTGGTCCAACTTTTGTTAGCAGTCTTATGCATAAAAAGTATTGCTTGGTAGTTACTGATGATTATAGTAGATTTTCATGGGTTTTCTTTTTAAGAACTAAGGATGAAACTAGTGAGATCCTTAAAAACTTTATCAAAGAGATAGAAAACCTAGTGGATAAGAAAGTTAAGATAATCAGAAGTGATAATGGGACTGAATTTAAAAACCATGTGATGGATGAGTTTTGTAGAGAAAAAGGTATAAAAAGAGAATACAGTGTAGCAAGGACACCTCAACAAAATGGTGTAGCTGAAAGAAAGAATAGGACTCTTATTGAGGCTGCTAGAACAATGTTAGCAGATTCTAAGTTACCTACAACTTTTTGGGCAGAAGCAGTTTCTACTGCTTGTTATGTACAAAATAGGGTCTTAGTTGTCAAGCCTCATAATAAGACTCCTTATGAACTCTTTAGGGGTATTAAACCAGCTATAGGATTTATGAAGCCATTTGGATGTCATGTTACAATTCTTAATACCTTAGATAAGTTGGGCAAGTTTGATGGCAAAAGTGATGAAGGTTTCTTTGTTGGGTATTCTTTAAGTAGCAAAGCTTTTAGGGTATACAACATTAGAACTAGGAAAGTACAGGAAAACTTGCATGTTGGGTTTCTAGAGAATAAACCTATGTTAGAAGGAAATGGTCCCAAGTGGCTGTTTGATCTTGATTCTCTAACCAACTCTATGAATTATGTGCCAGTGGTTGCAGGGACCTTTTCTATATGATCTTGCAGGTATTCAAGGAAATTTCGAGATTCCATTCATATCCTCTCAACAAGATCAAGATTATATTTTCATGCCAATTTGGAAGGATCCTTCATACTTTGAAGATGCTTCACTCAAATCTGTTGATGATGCATAATTGCAAGATCAAGATGGGACTTATGATGATTGCAATTTTCAGGATGATGGTATTGATGATCACCAAGTTAATACTGCCAGTCCACAAGTTAATACTGGTAGTAGAGAACTTAGTACTGCTGCTCCTGAAGTTAATACTGCTACTTCTGAAGGATTAATGGGACCAATTCCTACAACTGAAGACACACAAGAGGAGGATCAAGGCATTGATTTGGGGAATCTTTCACCATCTTATGCAGTGTCTTCCACTCCTCATACAAGAATTCACAAGGATCATCAATTGATCCATGTGGATTGGTGATGTTGCAGTCTTCTGTTCAAACAAGAAGGATGACAACTTCTTATCTGACTAGGATTTCTTAGTGCCATTTTATGAAGGAAAGACTCACCAGGACATTACATACATGCCTTTTTGCCTGTTTCTTATCTCTAGAGAAGAAACCAAAGAGAGTTTCTAAATTCTTTTAGTGATCCTGCTTGGGTATAGTGGCAATGCAAGGAGGAACTCCTACAGTTCAAAGCTACAAAATGTATGTGGTTTCTTGATAGATTTGCCTAAAGGGCATAGGGGGCTCATTGGTACAAAGTGGGTCTATTGAATAAGAAAGATGGAGGGGAATTGTTGTAGGAACAACAGCAAAGACTTGTTGCCCAAGGCACATACCCTAGAAGAGGGATTGATTTGATGAAGTATTTGCATTGTAGTGGCTAGGATAGAGGCTATAAGAATATTTCTGGCTTATGCTTCTTATATGGGTTTTACAGTCTACCAAATGGATGTCAAAAGTGCTTTCCTATATGGTCAAATTGAAGAGGAGGTGTATGTATGTCAACCTCCAGGTTTTGAAGATCCTGACCATCCTGATAAAGTTTATAAAGTGGTGAAAGCACTATATGGACTTCATCAAGCACCTAGAGCTTGGTATGACACATTGGCCACTTATCTTTTGAGCAATGGATTTCAAAGAGGCAAGATTGATCAAACTTTATTCATCAAAAGTCAAAAGGGGCATATTTTGCTTGTTCAGATCTATGTAGATGACATCATTTTTGGATCTACCAAGAAGGAACTGTGTGAAGAATTTGAGAAGCTTATGAAGGATAAGTTTCAGATGAGTTCTATGGGAGAACTCACATTCTTTTTGGGATTGCAGGTTCAACAAAGAAAGAAAGGCATATTTATTAGTCAAGATAAATATGTCCATGAAATCCTGAAGAAGTTCAACTTACAGAATGTGAAGTCTGCCTCCACTCCCCACTGATTTGGAAAGGCTTTGGTCTGAAAGTTGGGAAGATGATGATTGATGTTGGTGGAACATCTTTATAGATCTATGATTGGATCTTTGATGTATCTTACAGCATCTAGACCAGATATCATGTTTGCAGTTTGTGCATGTGCAAGGTTTCAGGTTTCCCCAAAAACTTCCCATCTCTTAGCAGTCAAAAGAATTTTTAGATACCTCAAAGGCAAACCCATTTTTTTTTTTCCCTTTCTAAGGGGTTTTCGTGTGGTATTCTAAGATTCTCCTTTGGAGGTTAAGTTGCTTAATACTGATAGTGACTTGATAGAGCTACCACTTGTTAGGATGTCATCCACTGGAGGTTGTCACATTTTTGGGAAATAGGTTGATTTCTTGGCAGTGCAGAAACAAACTGTGGTTGCCACTTTACAACTGAAGTGTATATGTGGGATGCTGCCAAATTGCTGTGGACGAGTTCTCTGGATCCAACTATTTTGATTATGGGTACATTTTTATGAGCACTATTAATTTACATTGACAATTACAGTACTATTTGTATATAGAAAAATCTCTGCCTGTTCCAACACTTAAAACAAAAACTTATAGAGATTAGGCATCACTTTTTAAGAGTTTGTCAATACTCAAAAAAGTTGATTCAAATGGCTAAAATTGATACTCAACTTAATGTAGCAGATCTTCTTACAAAGGGTTTTGATGCTGGTAGATTTCAGTACTTGGTTTCAAGTATTGGAATGCTAAATCCCTAAGGCCTAAACCTCTTGCTTGTTTTGTAAAGTTTGTTAAATATTAGTACTGTTAGCCATTTGTAAATTCATACTGCTAGGTATAATTAGTACTGCTAGTTATAGTTAAAACTGTTTGTTAAAACTGTTACTTATAAGTTAGTACTGCTAGTTATTTCTATGTATCTTTGTTAATCCTGTGAATAACACTTAATACTGTTAAACAAGAAACATGTTTGGATTTTGTTTTTCTTGGTTTTAAGCTAACTTTTTCAGGATATACAATGAAGTGTGAAATTGTTTATTCCATGATGTATTGTTTAAGGGGAGGAAACATGCTGGTTGTTCTTAAAGTGTTGGTTGTTACACCACACAACAAATGGTCATCAATTCACCATGTCTTATAGACATCAAGAATTGACTAGTCCAGAGCAAACGGCTACTGGTAAAGACTTTTCAAATCCGTTGATAGTTGATAGTTTTGCTAAAAAAACTTATATTGGTCTCCATGCACCATGTTGTTACAATGAAAGAATTGGCTAGTCTAGAGCACAACGGCTATTGGTTAAATGTACATCTCAAATCCGTTTATAGTTGGTAGTTTACTCAAAACTATATGGTTCTCATTGCACCATGTTATTTCTAATAAAGCAATGGCTAGTCCAAAGCAAACGGCTATTGGTAAAGACTCATCAAATCCGTTTATGGCTGGTAGTTTGCCAAAAACTACACTTTGTGTGACTGTGTGAGCTAAAACAAAAGAGAGAATTGGTGAGCTCAAAAACAGAAAGAGATGTGTGAAAATACGGACAGGATTGAAAAGTGAGCCAAAAGAATTGAGAGATGAAATGTGAGCCTAAAAACAGAAAAGAGAGATTGTGTGAAGTTATTATTTCAAGTCTTACAAACATATGGAGTTTGTACTGCTTAAGGGTGGAGAAGTTAATACTGCTAGGCAATTTTTAGTACTGCTAGGCCAAACTTAATACTGCTGGATGACCGTTAGTACTGTTTGGGCCTAACAGAGTTTTCATTAATTAATAGAGCCGTTGAGATATTTCCGCCAAATACCTATGGAATAGGGGTTTGACCAATTGGACTTTCGTGGATCAACTATATATTCATATGCTTTATTCACAATATCTTCAATTTACTTAATTTTGGTCAAATAATATCTCTCTGTTTTCTCTATTAATTTGCAATTAACTTTCTCCAGCCCTCATTCATACATACACGATCATATCCCACTCAATACCTCACATTGTTACTCATGGCACATTTGGATTTTTGTGATAAACATAACATGGTAGCTTGTCTGGAGAAATCTACGGGTAGTGTCGGGTTTCATCAGATCATTGATTTCATCACTCGAAGTCATGTTTGTTATGCACTTACAAAGAAACCAGAAGTGTGTGTCTCTTTTATAAGACAATTTTGGAGGTCTGCTGAGATTTTGACTGATGATAATGGCACCGTCAAGATTCATGCTACTATAGATGGACACTCACTTTCAATCACTGAAGGTTCTCTTTACGTGATTCCCATACATCTTTCGTGAAGTAGAATGCAACACTTATCGCAACGTTCAAACTTAAGACTAGAAAGCCAATCCAAATGAGATTTTGAGGGGTTAAAAACACAAACGTAAGAGATATAGATGCCATGCCAGCCGAGAAGATAGAGATAACTTCTAGCATAGTATTATATCTATCAATCGTCGAGCTTTGCAAGTACTTTTCTGCATAAATCAAAGTCGCAGATGCTAAGGCGACAAATTGTGAAGCAATGGATGTGATCATGAGCGCACGGTGAGTCTTAAAAGGAAGTTGTTTTTCGTCTACAATGCAAGATAATATCAATAGGTCGGAAACCATGGTTAAAAAGAAAAGATAATATCAGTAGGTAGTATAAAGTCATGGAATACACAGGATTGATAACTTAGATTAACATTATGATAAACCACAAGCTTTATTAATTACCTTCTATTTTTTAAGTTTTTTTTTTTCACAAATTTAACACATATTTTTATGTGTTTTTTTTCTCCGTCATATTTTTCCACCAACAATTTTCAATTTTGACCAAATTGATTCAATTTTAACTTTTTATTGACCAATAACATCGTACGATTTTGCCTACGTGGCATAATCAAGCGTTTCGATTGGTCCAATTTTTTTTCATAAGATTCAGTTTGATAGAAAATTCTGAAATAATGTAATTCTTTTAAAAAAATGAGGTGGGGTAATCAGTGCACATGATATGTTTTATGTTTTGAGTGATGATGAATGGTCTCATGGTTGAAACCTTTGTACATTTTAGGTAGAACATTGAGAATCCTTGCCAAAACATTGAGAATTATTGATGCATCTTTTACTACTTGAGACTCCTTGCCAAAACTTTGAGAATTATTGATGCTATTTTACTGCATCATGACATCACCTATCAAATTTTTTATTTCTCACAAAACTTTTTTCTAAAATTCTTGATTGATATCTTTAATAAAATTTGCATTTTAACCTTCAAAATAATCATTTTTTAATTTGTGTTAAAAGTGACATATTAATCATTTTCTTTTTAAAGCTAGTTTTAATGTCCGTGCATGCACGAAGCTTAGACATAATGTTTTTTTTTTAATATGTGTATAGTTTTTATTTTTTTCTGTTTTATAAGTTATGTTATAGAGTATTATCGAAATCATATGAAGAGAATAGATTCATTAAATCTGTTCTACATTATATTTGAACTTTTGACCTCCAATTTTGAAGGCTGGTATTCTTACTGTTGGGTATGCACTTGATATTGTATTTATTTTATAATTATAGTTCTATGAATGTGTCAGCTATACTTATGATTCATGGTCATACTTTGTGTTAAAGCATGTAAAAACTTTAGCTTCGCAATTGAATTTAAAAGCATCAAGCTGAATTATCAAAAGCGTCAATATTTATAGATTATAGAAAACTAAAAAACTCAAATAAGTATTATGTTTCGTGCATACAATATGCTTTGGTCAAATAAAAATTTACCTATTGTATATCTTCAATACATATACATATGTAAAAAGAGTTTTACTCATTTTTCTGTCACCAACACTTTTTTAAGGTATAAAAGTGGCCCAGATTGTTGTATATGATTTATAGGCATACATACATGTTAATCAATAAAGACTTTTTAGGAAATTTAAATGTTAGAATTTTATTACGTATTATACCAAAAGAAAAAAATGCAATTCTTTAACCATAATGAATAGCTAAAAAAATTTTTTTCTTTATTCATGATATTTTATGTGCTTCAATGTTTTTCTATTTGGTTGTACAACATGATTTCGGGCAGATAGTGAAAAATCCACCAAAAAGTCTTCGGGTAGATTTGGGATGTGATTAGATATTGTCAAATCTTTGTTTGGAAGAAAAAATTGTTTACGTTTGTTAAATTTTAAATATAAAGACTAGGGTATAAAATTTAAGGGTTATTTGTTTATTTTTTAAAGTTATAATAAAACTTGTAAATTTATAAATTTACATTAAATTTAATATAAATTATTTAAAATTAAAAACCACTGAAGCTTTATTAATTACCTCATCTTTTTTCAAAATAAATTTCACAAATTTAACACATATATTTTTATGTGTTTTTTTCTCCGTCATATTTTTCTACTAAAATTTTTCAATTTTGACCTTTTATTAACCAATAAGATCGCATGATTTTGCCTACATGGTATAATCAAACGTTCTTATTAGTTCAATTTATTTTCTCATAAGATTTAGTTTGATAGAAAATTCTGAAATAATCTAATTCTTTTAAGAAAAATAAGGTGGGGCAATCAATGCACATAATATGTTTTATCTTTTGAGTGATGATGAATGGCCTCATGGTTGAAACCTTTGTACATTTTAGTTAGAACATTGAGAATCCTTGCCTAAACATTGAGAATTATTGATGCTCTTTTACTACTTGAGACTCCTTGCCAAAACTTTGAGAATTATTGATGCTATTTTACTAAATCACGACATCACCCATCAAACTTTTTCTTTCTCACAAAACCTTTTTCTAAAATTCTTGATTGATATCTGTTAGGAATAAATCTTCATATGACTTAATACTGCCAACAGTACTAAAGGAGTTAGTACTGCCAGCACAAAGTTAGTACTGCTAAGGAAACTTAATACTGCCAGTTGAAGAAGTTTGTACTGCTAAATGGTCAAAGCTGATGAAATGAAGATAGGAATGCATGGAGAGCATTTCGGGATATTTAGTTTTGAATTGTAACTGTTCCTAATAGATAGGCAGATATATTTGTAAAGGGCTCTTTGTATTTCTATAAAAGGAGATCCCTAGAGTAGTGATAGAAAAAACTTTAAGAGATACGTTTAGAGAGAATTTTGTAATAGCTTTAAGGTTTTGTAACCCCAGTACTTAAAGAGTACTCGTATTATTTATAATATTGAAGCAGTGAGTTTTGTGTTTAGTTGTATCTTGTGTTCTTTACATAATTACTGTTTCATTGATTAATACTTCTAGAGTATCAAAGTGTAGATTCCGCATACACTTTGGTATACATACAAAGTCTCAATCTTTGTTATTTTGGATTCTTCCAAGGTAACAAACTCTTTATATCATAAAGAATCGATCAAGGCGTGGGATCAACAAGTGGTATCAAAGCCTGTGCTTTGAGAAACTTTGATCTAGGGAAAATGGAGTTAGAAAATTCTTAGAACAATGGTTGGCAAAGCTTCCCATGCTCAAACTAGGAGAGTATGAGATGTGGGAAATCAGAATCAAGCAGTACTTTCTTAAAAGAGGTCTGTCAATTTTAGAAGCACAAGTAGTTATATATAAAGAATCTGAAGTCCTTTTTTCTGAAGAGATTGCTTTGCTGAAAAGAAGTGTAGGTCATAAGGAATATCTAATGGGATTAGTTAAGACTGAACTTGAAAAAGCTAAGGAAGAAAAGGAGGGATTTGAATTTAAGCTAGCAAAGTTTGAAAAATCATCTAAAGACTTAGACGATTTGTTAGCAAGTCAGGTAACTGACAAGAGCAAAAGAGGTTTTGGGTATAATGATGTCCCCTCACCTCATCCCTTGATTCTCAACAGACCAACACCTTTAGACTTATCTTATTCAGGTCTTGAGGAATTCCAACAGCCTGGGGTAAATGAGTATGGTTCTAGGGATTCAAGTTTAAAGCCAACCACTGTTTGTGATAGAGAGTCAGAAAATTCTAAGGAGAATACTGATGACTCTTTAAAACAACAACACAAGACTGTTACTGAAACTAGCTCAGTTAAGTCTTCACTTAAAGTAGACAAAGATTGGAAAGAAAAGTTTTTCTATCCTGCTAATCATGTTAGGGAACCTAACATGATGCTAGAGAGAATAATGGTGCTCCAATTATTGAAGATTGGGTGTCAGATGATGAGGGAGAAGTTGAGCCTATCCCAAAGGTAGAAAAGAAAACTGCTATACCTACTGCTACTAAGAAAGAGTCAGTTAAACCTGGAAAACCAATTAGAAGGTCAGTTAGGTATGCAGAGATGTACAGGTCACAGGGACCTAGGAGGAACCAAAGGAATTGGAATG